>MOOZ01000543.1:1702794-1726832 GCA_002930495.1 Cecropterus lyciades | reverse complement strand
CCAGTGTCCACCATTCACGTGCCATCAGATGATCGTTGCTAACGTAGAGTTAGATTTATGAGCAGCTTATTACTATCGCTATTTTATTTTAATTGAATATATACCTATGCTAAAATCCTAACATCGTATCTACAGCACGATGGGCAAACATCAAGGAGGTCTTGACCGCAATTGCAACAAATTCTCTTATTAGTGGCAAAGGAAAAAAAATAGGAACAGAAATCATTCACCTCACAAACAAGTAGAACTCTTTCAGATTCAGGGTGTCGTGAAATAAGCTCACTGACGTAAAAGTCACCGTATAGTTGTCGTAAGCGAGTCGAGTGATGTTCTATTATTGGAATTATATCATCGTTGTCTTCTTCGCTGTATAGCAAATCATAGAAAATTATTACAAGCATTTATATGAAGTAGTCATCATTAAATACCTACGTACATCCTTGCTTACACCACGCTAGAGAAGCCTTTTAAAATATTCGAAAAAAATTTAAATCATATATAATGTAAAGAATATTGAACATCCACACAAAAAGATAATTAGTAGGTATGACAAAACTCTATAAGTATAACAAACTTTTATGTCTAAAAACCTAGGTAAGGTAACTTAAAAACAACTCAAGGTAAGCAAAGGTATCTACAATTTTATCCAACTGTAAAAAGTGGAATATACTAACACAGCCCTCCGTATTCTTAATCGAGGGCACACTTCTGTACGATCAGCTATGCAGAGGGCGGGTAGCAGGTCCCCGGGCACTCCACGCTCTAAAACCTGCACTCGCCTAAACGAACTTTCTGAACGAGACTGCCCAGGAACTAACACTAAAAATCATTTGATTCCCAGTTACTAACTTCTTCTTTAACACATTACGGACCGATTATTTGGATATTCTTACAGTGGTTGGAGTTCAGACCAAAATTTTTAAAACGTGTAAGTTTCCTAGTGATGTTTTCTTTTTCCGTTACAGTACAACCAATCTGCGACACATTGTTAGAACTCAGCATCAGCAGCAGCAGAATAGCAAAAGCAAGTTGTTCAATACAACTTACATACAATATACAACGTATAATGCATCAATGTCTAATAAATGCCTTGACGCATCAGGAGCAGTGGACGTTTTTTATCTATCTAATTACCAGGGATCTTCAATTAATATCAGATCGCTTGCAATTTTAATTATAGGTATGCGTTATGAAGGATTTTCGCCGGACTGTAATTTTAATTACTGCTTATAATTTAAACCACATCATTAGACTAATCAAGTCTAATCATAATCTATTTTTATTTGTTTTACTTCCTTAAAATCTAATATCTATCTATAACTGGAAGTATCTGAAACTAACGAATAATCTCTATCGAAAACCGGTACAATAATTTTTCAATATTTGTATTCACCCAAGGTTTTATATCCATAACATCCGTACAAATTAGGTACCTATAAAACATGTTTTGCTGATGTTAATCATTATGTCAATTTCAGCCATATATGTATGTTTCAATGTCAGCCATTAAGAAGTTTATAAGTTTATTAACTTACACGGATAAGTTATCAGTGATTTCATCACGGCTATATGATGAACGTAAGGATCATTCATGAATATGGATTTCAACATGTTATCAACAACTTCACGTGCATATATAGGTTTCCAACATAGCAAATGAATAAACAAAGTGTTTCTGGCGTTTAACTCGATCGCTCTGAAAAGTAAAGTATTGGATACTTAGGTATTTTCATGCAAATTGTCACTAAATACCTACGCACAAAGTGACCTTAGATGGAAGTGTGAAGTCTCCATAATTAGACTGCATTAATAACAAGCAAACATCACGCCGGTGCTATCGTAGAAATTGTAGCTATTCCAAAATTTTGTACCAAATATTGGCAATATACTTATTTGTTGAAAATTACAGAATTCCTACTTATTTGGTGTTGAAAACAGATTTACCATCATGTTAGCCTGCCGCAAAAAAGTTCTAATGAAGTGTTAGAGTACTTTTAGTCTTAGTGTACTGTAATATTTGACGGGTACGGTTCACATACCCACCTAAATATTTTATCTTAGTGTATAATAAAGCAATGCTGTCATAGGAAATACTATATACTTATCTAATGGTGAATTATGAAGGTAAATAAAATTATATTAACTTATATTTTGTCCAAACAAAATCTTCCCAGGCTCCGGGATGTAGGGCAGGCACGACTGGATAATCTCGGGCTGCCAGAAAACCAACTACGACTTCATTCACATCCAGCTGACAAATTGAAAGTACGCAGTTTTCTCTAAAACAAATCAAAAAGCTAACAACAACAAACAAAGCAACCTTCATCTTCATAAGCTATTAAATCATTTCAAAAGGTGGTAGAATGGTTTTATCAAGGAGGCACCAACGCTACGCCTATTTCAACGTGAAGCAGTGAAAGTGCGCGGATGCCGATTGATTATATCTTAGACTGTACTCACATAAGATAAATAACTTCGGAAGGCATCGAAACCCTAAAATTCTTTGACATGGATTCATTGACAAATCCTAAGATAGCAGACACATCATCTAATTCTGCTAAACGCAATCGCCCTAATGGTTGTGCTCGAAAAACTCGAGAAGTCATAGTTCTTGATAAACTTATTACTGCACCAGTGTTTAAAATCCGGGGAAGTTATTTTTGTCTAAGATACTCTCCACTCTTGTAATGCTTTGACTTCTTCTGTGACACTGACAGAAATATATATTTTTTGTTAATTATGGCTTTATAGGCAATATAATGTATGCATATTATAGAGTAAATGGTACTGTGATTAGACTAGATTCAGGATCATCGTATACTAACTTTATTATAGTTATGCAAGTATACGCGACTATTAAAAAGTACTACATCTAACAGAAAGAACGCATACTTATGAAAATGCAGTGTGTTCTCACACCAGATATGGGGCTGACGCGATGGCAAATACTGTGGAGTATTCTAAAATACATCGTATACTGAAAAGCGATAAGTTTGTCGAAAACACGTTTAACGTAGTGATATTTATGAATATACTGTCCGTTATTATTAAGTACAAATTACGTATCAATTAAAATACTGTTATTCTTGTTTCTTTATTTTGCTTATACTGATTGTATTATTATATTAATATACAACTACCCACCGACAGTTTTCTTTATAATGGCAATTACAGTAAACAAACTAAGATAATTAATTAATAAATAACTAATTAAGATTTACTTGATTCCTCAATTGTTCTCTGGTTGTATGATGTTAGATTTATATGATGTTCAAGGCGACCGAAGCGAGTGATAGAAAAAAAAATGAAGATAATAATGAATAAAAACACCAAAATAATGCATACTTATTTATTAAATATTCTTAAATTCAAACTAGCTGAATGTAAAAAAGAACATAATCGTTTTAAAAATTGCTGTCAGCTTTTCGACGCTGAACAGCAGCTTTTTGAGCTTTCACTTAATAAAAAAAAACACTTCATTTAACCCAAACTGATTGATATGCTTAATATACAGAACACGTTAATTCTAATAAAAATAATTTAATTCTGTAACAAATTCCTACTAGCTCTAATTAGCATCAATAAATAAGATGACTTTATTATGTGGATTTCTTTGGAGTGGTTAGCTCGATCTAACTCAAACTTGTAAATTACACTTATTTCATACTATTTTATGTAAACCAGATGTTCATAAGATTGGTTTCAACTATTGTTATTTACAGGTGCCCCGAAAAATAATATTAAACCCATGACCCAAATAGTCTAAAATTAAAAATATACGTCAAGTGATAATTCATAACACGTAATTTACTGTGTGTAATAAAATAAAAACTACGTAAAATCAATGTACAATTAAGATAAGACATTTTTAAATTCACACCTTAGGCGGAAGTATTACTGAATGAAAACCAGGGTAAAAAATAGAACCAAATGAAAGAATCAATTAATAATATCTGTATTACAAACTATAACGCAGATTTAAATCAAAAGACGTGCCTTCATCGAAAGCTATGCTTTACAAAAGTATGTCACAAATTGTTACACATTGTAAATTGTGTTCCAATTTAATAAAATATGTCTGTATTATTTATAAACAGTGCGCACTTTCATTAAGTCATATTCAGTGTTTAGTCGGGCCGTTTTGAATTTTTAAATGCTGATGCAATATGACAGGGCACATCCATTAAATTAAATGAGCGCTACCGTTTTCTTACATTTTCACCTTTCCTTTATATTTCAAACAAATATGTACAAATAGGATAACACACAATGTCTATGATCATAATATCGGTAACCACATCTTCGGTTCAGTACCATACGAAATTACTCATCTCATTCGTGATGTTTATATCAAATAATATCAATATCAAATGTTATAAGCAAATGTATTTAATTTAATACACTAAGAAACTAGAATAAAATTTAAAAATAAGTAATTTGAAATATGCTTTAATATTTCACATCATCACTCATAATGTTAGTGTTTTCTTTTACGGGTACAAAAATATCGTCATTATTTAACATTAATTATTTCCTCTATAAATATAATCAATCTGCGCCTACCAATATTTAAAATAAGATAATTAAAAATGATTTAACACGAAGTAATGATTTGTTCATGAAATGATTTAGATTAACAGAACATCGAAATATAATAAGAACAAGCGTGATATTGCTCTTAAAGATGTAAAATTTTATTCCTTCTCTACAAAGCAACCCTGCAAATTTTACTATGGTATGTTATTGCTTTTTTGTAACTTTAAATTTATTTCTACGTCGCTCACTCTCACTGTTGCAAGCTACTGACGACACCATTGTAAAAACGTCACGTTGGATTGAGCGACACTGCGTGACTCCAAAAATAATTTTCTAAACAGAGTTGACCAGTGATCTCCATGTCTAGTACTAGTTGCGAGGAGCATACCCTAAAAGGTATAACAAATTTTATTTGTGACCTAAACGATATATATTATATTTCGATGCCTAATTAAGTAAGAGAAAAGTTATTCTAAAATCCAGAAATAGTTATTCCATATCGAACATGGTCGATAAAATCTTAAGCCGCCTATTTCATTAATTACTCAAAACTACACACAAAATAGACAGTAAAATCATAACAGCTAGATGGACTTTCTATTCACTATGATCTTAAATATTGAAAATATAAAATTATTTCTATTAGTCATGTATTCCAGAACATCCCTCAGAGACACCTACACTCTTACTCAGATATATATGTTTTAATAGTCCTAAGCATGCGAGTATACGATTTGATACATCTAATATTATTATTCCTTAAGGCAAGTGTTGTTATGGTAAAAATTAGACTTATTTTAAAGTTTTTAACACTATCACACGTCATATCCAGTTATAAGACAAAGAGATCACATACAATATACATATACAATAAAAAGCGATATTATCATAGGAATAATACAAACTTAGTTACTATGAAAATTTCTAAACTAAGATGGCCAAGCATTGTTAATATGAATGAACTTAAGCAGTGTGTATTGCTCAATCCTAAAAAGAATTACTATATTAGTGTCGCTGCTGACGCGGTATACTAAGAATTTTCACAAAATATACAATTCGGATGGACTTTTCGTCCCCGTTTAGTCCAAATAAGATCATAGGCTATATCAGTTGTATGACAGTATATTTGGACAATAAGGCAACCTATAACTAAGCAGCACATACGCACAGCTCTACGCAGCCTGCATTTCCATTACATATTTCTAATAAATCGGATATCAGTAATCGTAGTTAAAATAATTACAATCTTATATCTAACATCAAATCTTAAAAATACTTATTTACACGTCATAATTTTAATGTTTTCCTAAAGCGTATACTGACATTCAATCACATTGGTCACACACATTGTCTTATTCAGGAACATAATATGCTTTGTAACCAATGCGATCATACAATAAATATGACAATGGTCATTATAGGTACTAATCCATAATCTAGTCACTACTTCCATCCCACATTCTTGTACATTGTTAACTTGCACCATATTTACAATAGATTTGAGACAAAAGCATCAAAACGAAATTTACTGTTGAGACGACCCAATACGTCTTAAAACAGGTACATGTGATCATTTATTCACGTTAAGGTGCTATGAACTCGTAATGATGCCTACACTCAAATGTAACAATCTGCTATAATATACTCATAATTAACACCGAGTGCTCTCAGACGGACTACACGCATTCAGTAAGTATATAAAAAAGAATAGCCTATCGGCTAGGCGGTAGTAATAACAATTACTGTATAGCTACGATTTCTGAAATTTCGATTTCTGGGAAATCTGCGAATAATTTTACGAAAGTCGTTTCATTGACGTGTGAAGGTACTAAAATATAGATAAATTCAATAATCGCCAAACAAAGCAAGTGACGCGGTGATCTTCCGGATAGATTTATTTAAAAACAAGTTATGGAGCAGTCGGCCATCAAAAATAAAGAAAGTGTAGCATATTGGTATGCTCACAGCACCTTAGTGCCATACCATGAAGACTGTTAAATAGGGAGCTGGAGAGTATTTCAATATATGATTTGCACAAGTTTCACATCGAGGTAGATTGCAGTTTAGATCAGTACACATTGATTTGGTCGTCAATTTGTACTGATTCATGGTCATGGCGGTTCATGGTCATAATCATCTTGGAAACGAAGAAAATAGAAATGAATTGAATGAGCGCAATGAAAACGGTGGCAAATGACTTTATTTTTAGAGTAGAGCTTTATTTTTAACATTTTTACAACTCCATCCCATGATAATGAAATGCCCCGAAAGTCTGCCTCTCCAATTTTTGTTTTTACAGGATTACTATGATCATCACCTCCAGACATGTGCGCATAATGTAGCACACCATTTATTTTTAACATTTTCAAAACGCTGTTAATTGACAACGCAGCGCCACTATGGTGGCAGACGAAGTCCTTACGTCTGCCACGTGTGCTGATTATATCGAAATTATGCTCGCCAGCTCCCTTACCATGTAGTTTTATGACACATGTCTGTCATTTAACACACACCACACACACACCACATCAATTAGTTTACACTTATCTCCTAATGGAAACCTAATATTACTGAGTAACATGTTATTATATAAAAATGGCTGGGTTTTTATGATCCTAAAAGAACCTATTCTGAAGTCATATTATTTCATGTTTACTTTGCAAAAAAAAAACAAATACTTTATTAACAAGTGGACGTAATAATTTACATACATTTCATTTCATTTGTCCTGATATAATCTAATGATAATTTCGAAAGTAGTTTACAATTACCCGAAATCTTATTCATAAGCAATGTAATGTTAAATTTTAGCACACCGTGTTAACGATGTCCAGAAACTACACTAGTGTGTATACTAAAACTTAGGTCACATAAAATATTGCAATGAGCTCTACAGAAAATTCAATGTAGTCTTTGTGACTAATCGCGCAGGTTTCGTGATTATTCACGAGGAGATAGATGATTGTCGATTAAATGTCCTTCATTTGTTAGTGTCCTTTATCATCACCCTTAACATTCATGTTTTCGTAAAAGAACATGAATGGGTTAAGGTATGAGCAATATCACTTAGTTAATACCACTTTATCACACAAGTAATCGAGACACGTGGTGTGCTGCTGCAAGAAGCAACAAAACAATCCCGTCAGACACAACAGTCTATCCTAAACGTCGTCACTACATTCAGTGGCGTAGCATGGAGTCATGCCGCCCGGGGCCGAAGCTAAATTCGTTGCCACCCATATAGGAACATCAGTCAGCGAAAAAAACCAAAATCGTCCTTAAAACATCTGCAATTTGACGACCAAAAAAAAAGGTCGTCAGATGTAAATATTTGCCCCCTGATTATGCTGCCCAGGGGCGCAACAGGAAATACCAGTTTCATAATACAAAAAAGCAGTGTTTGATCGGAAGAGAGGATTTCGCCGCTCCCAGAGCTATGCCGCCCCGGACCATGCATCATTGATCGCTATGCCACTGACTACTTTCAAATTATTGCTGTTCATGAGTTGACGTGTGGTTTTAGTTAGCTCTATGAAATTTTAGGGGCCCATACTCGTTGCGAGCTAGGGCTCCACGCGCGGATCACTTCGCCTTCTGCTTGGGCGGCGTCGTGGGCGCTCCGCCCTGCTCCGCTGACGTGCCGATGGCCACGCCTTCGCTGTCCACCTCCATCTTGGAAATTAATAAACGTTTATACGTTTTATAAAATGGAAACGCTACAGTGGAATACCAGTTGTCACGTGCTTGAGCAAATTAACCTTTAAACAGGAAACAGTCTGACAATATAGTAGGCTAAATAGTCCTCAAATGGTAAATAAAATATTAGAGATATATTAAAATATGTAATAAGGATTTCTCACGTGTGTTCTTAGAGCACTTTTATTTTGTTTTACATTTAACGAAGAAGCTCAATTTATTTTACAAAAAAACCAAAATTTTCATAATGTTATGGATAACATTTTCAAAAAGTCTTCATCAATGCAAAATAACTACAATTTATAAACCAAATAAATAATCATCCATTACTGAAAATTATATACATGAGTATGGGGATCTCCCCATACTCATGTATATAATTTTCTATTCTCAGAAAGTATAATTTTATAAACTCAGAAAAAATTAATAGATTACATATTCAATTGCTTATGAAATAATTAAAACGGGGACATTCATATGTATAATATTTACGCGGGGAAATCACCGGTTCCTGTTACAACTTCATTTTCCTCTAGCACGATTTTCCTTATCACATTTGAAACAAATCAAAGTGACATCATCTTAAAGTTTGTACAACTCACTTCAAATAATCTGTTTCTTAATGAATGAATGTAAAATGGAACTTACTTTATCTTCCTTGTTGGTGTTTTGTGATGTGGCACTTGTATTATTGGTATTATCACCATCATTCTCCGTAGTTTCACCACTCGCTGTACCTAAAATCAGCAAGCCATCTTATTTCAGATCAAATAAAACCAACTGCATTATTTTTGAAAGATAATCTACTTCAAAAATGTTTAATTACACAGAAACTGTGGTGTTAACTTTTGACAAATGCAATGATGTGTCAAATTTTAATATTTATCTAATCAAAGCAAAAAAGTGCTCATCTATGTCTTGTAAGTAGACTTTATAACGCAAAATTATATGCTTCCAGACCAGTTGAGTGTGCATTAATTCTATTAAAGCACAAAGTCATCTATGTAAGTTATATTATAGAGGCGAAAGTTTGTATGGATGTTTGTCACTCTTTTACACATCAACTGCTGCTCAGTTTTGGATGAAATTTGGCACACAGACTATATATGATCTGGATTAACACATAGGATACTGAAAGACCCAAACGAGCGGAACCGCCGGAATATGGCTAATTACAGACGTCAACTAGTGGTGTGCTAATATCGTTCGTATCGAATCGAAAATTTAATATTCGATTCGAAATTCGGATCGAAGAATTCGGATTTTCGAATTATTCGAAATTCGACAAATTATTCGAATTTCGCAAAAAGCCGAACTATTCGAAATATTGCAAAAAAATTCGGAAAATTTCGAATTATTCGTACAATTCGCGGATTATTGAAATATCACTAAATTTTCATTTGCTTCCAATTTAAACTTCATTGGTCAATCGGTGGAAATCTGGTTCACTGGTTGAATCAGTGAATAGAATATCTATGCGCATGCATATGAGTATATTCACTGGTTGATGTGAGTATAATCACTGAAATTCCTCTGACACATTTTCAGAAAGAAAACACTAAAACATTGCTATTAATAAAATAATTAGCACTAATTCTAAAAAAAAGTTGGAACTATTCGATTATTTTCGAATGATTCGGGAACTTTCGAATAATTAGAAAATTCGAATTATTCGAATCGAATATTAATATTCGATTCGGGACGAATAATTCGTAAGATCGAATTATTCGTACACCCCTAACGTCCACGCTAAAGGGGCTAAACATTCGTCAAAGGCGTAATTCTAGAATTCTCTTGCTTCTGTATTCTATTTTACACGATCCAGCTTCTCTGTCGTACCTTAAGAAAACTGTTCAGTTTCACTGCTCGTCTTACGACAGTGGGCTTTCGTTATTCCAGAATTTTAAAAGTCAATGTTCCACATCATATCATTAGTTACCTCCTTATAATATTATGTTTAAATATACTGTAGGATTATTTTAATAAATAGCGTGTGTTACTCAGGGTTGACTGGCAGAGAATGCCATTAGGAATTAAGTTCACCCTTGCAATCCTTAGTTTAAGTCGTTTCAAAAAGTAAATAAATAAATACGCTTGTTTCTACATACCAGCCTGCACATGGTTTGCATTTCCACGATCAGCTTCGTGTTCGCGCACAACAGCGTCCAAATTGTATCGTCGCCGATAGGATACGAAGAAGGTGCGTACGTGACTTTCGTTTTTCGTACCTAGCGTCTCGGCAATAGCTTGGAAATCCTTGCCTATTTAGAAAACAAAAATTGCGTTATGTATGTCACAATATTTCGTTACATGAAAAACTTGAATGATTAACATGAATTGAAATAGATGTTTAAGACATAGCTTTAGTTTTATTTATAAAATTATTAATGGAAAATATGGCTGGCCATTTGCGGTATTTTCTCAATATTCTCTATATAATTGAAATACCTAAACGAATTTTTTATCATTTATGTTTAATGAGCAGATTATGTGAAGTTAGCAGACAATTTAGTTTTAGAAATAAGAAAACTAAGACTAAATGCACTGTCAGAGACAATCTTATTACAAATTCTCAACTTTTTCTGCTAAACGAAGATTGTTCAGAAAAAAAATGTCACGTGGCCTAAGGATTAGTTTATACCTACAGTAACAGATCTCTATAACAACAGAACAAATTAAATCTGCATCGATTTCATAGGAATTTTCTGTATAATAAGTTACAACAGATATGGCAAAAAAGAGAAAAACAACAGCACAAATATTATTTTTAGGGAACCGCTATTTATGTAGTAGATTAAAAAGTTATCGTAGGAAGTAGACAGTTATATCTTCAAAATATCATGAAGCAGCTGTCAATATACGACGGCTTTGATCTTGAAATCTATACTCTCCTAGCGCCCTAGGAACGACTAAATAATAATCTTTATTCACGTCTTGCTTGAGAGCAGTATAAACTAGCGCATAAACTGGATCAGAGGACTGTCTGATACGAATGAAATGAATATAGATTTGTAGATAGAGCTTTATCCTTCGACGAGAATTGCGCGGTGAGGTACAAGTGAAAGGAGTTGTAGGTCCACCCTAGCTCACGTAATTATAATATAAGTTTTGTAACGTTGACGCGGTAGATTACATAGACAGTATTCTACATAAGTTTAAAATCAGAAGCTTTTTTTCTTGAAGTCATATTTAGTAAAATTTTTGTTAGGTACTTCAGTATATAATTATATTTGTTAATCAAAGGTCCTTCATAAATCGCCGTAGCGTAATTTGCAATACTAGGGACTAGACATATCAGTGGCTCTATCGCCCAATATGATGCCCACTCTTAATGGGTAGAATTCCCAGAAGAAACTGTAACATGCCTTTTTTTTAACCAGAGACCTTCTAAAAAACCTCGTTATCACCTACGACGGACTGCCATTAAAACTCCACTAAAACGGAAACTACTCCGAAGGGGGTAGCCCTTCGGAGTAGTTTCCGAAATTCCTTTCATAGTTATTTAATGAACGTCAACGTAACTCATTATTTACCTCATTACAAGTGGAATGAGAAAAGCTATGAGCATTGTTGCATCATTAATTCTTACACAAATCGAATTATTAATTTTCATAGTGGTTGCTTCGGAATCCGCGGATTATCAAAAATAATCATATCGTTTGTACCCATTACAGAATAAAATAAACCAATATTTTTTGTCTAGTACTGCATGAAAATCGGTAAATTTTAAAGACACTTACAACACATATTTAACCCTTAATTAGACGCATGGGGTCACGGCCATTTTAAGTTGAAAAAAAATGTCTTGGAAGTGTTTGGACCGAGCTCGTGCTCTTAGTAGCTTCCTATCTTCCCGTGGGGTACGCAAATTAACCGTGATCAAAACATCGTCGCGTATGCACATGTTGGTACTCTCTTGAGTGCTGACTCCATGTGACCACTTACGTAACATATTTTAGCGGAGGTAAAAAGTATACATTTTTGTGTTTTACTTAGTTTTAAGTTTTATTTGTTTTTTTTATTATTTTTTATTAGCATTCGTGTATTTCTATAGTGAGAATTAATATCTTTTTTGAGTTCAAATTGATAGATTGTTCTTATTTTTAGATTGTAAAATTTTCATATCGCGTATAATGGACAGATACTGCAATTGCTTGAAGAGGCCTTCGATGAAAAGCAAGATGTTACTTGTTCTGCCTCTCAAGGCAAAATTGAAAACAATACATCTGAATTTAGTTTCCATGATTCGGTATACGAAATTGAAGTGCCCGAACACAGCCATGATGTCCCCGAATCATCAGAGGGTACTAACAATTTTTATCTAGACATACTCCAAGAAATGTATTGAAAATGAAGAAAGAAGAGTAAGAACCCGGGCACAAAATATTATTTTTTATTTATCAGAATATTATTTTTTATTTATGTGTTACTGTTTGACAACAGTAACACAAAAAAACGCTAAATATAAATATATTCCGCGAAAACCAAAACAAATTAGTTTTAGGAGACATGTGAAGGTTCTTTATTTTTAAATCTAAGTTTTAATCAAAAGTTTTTTTTTTGTGTTTCTTATATGTAGTCTATACTACTATAATAATAAATAACTGTTATATAATTGATAATATACACTTAGTTTTATTTATTCCCTGAATTCTTTCTCAATTTTTTTTTTGGGGTCACTCGTGACCCCGTCTAGTCTTATTGTGTGATTTCCCTAATTAAGGTTAACTATCATACTGCTAAATAATAAATTATACTGCTTATTTTAAAATTAGCAAGCTTGCAACCCTTATTTACGTCCCTTTTAGGGTTGATTTTCCAAAAACGATGAATTTCTATATTTCTACCAAAAAAGGTAAATTCTATATTAAATTTTTATTAGGGGTTGAATTTCAAAAACCGTTGTTAACCGTTTTATAAATATAAGATGAAGTATATAGACTACGTCATCCTCTTATATTTATAGACCGGTTAACTTGAAAGACGTAAATATTTTACTGCAAAGTATACTACATTCATAAATAAATACGCTACTCAAAGTTCATGAGAGCTTGGACAAATCATTTAGGTTAAAAAATAGTGACGTTTGAACTCCTACCATATTTCCTAACGGCCGTGACTGCCATAAGTATTTCCTCGTTGCTCCAGCGAGAGTTGACTTTGGCAGGCGGCTCGCCGGGTCGGAACTCCTCTACGCCTGCGTCGCCAACCTTGCGTTTCATCGCACTCAACTGTTGCTTATTATGTTGCACCTGCAAAATTAGTCCTATTGAAATATCTTTAATCCAATAACCAGCAATACACGAGGGACAGGTACTGGAAGTGCATATCTGGATTATCCAAAATGCTACGTAACAAAATGGGAGAATGATGGGATTTAACTACGATGGCATTGAAATGTTTCCTTAAAATTAGTTAAAAGCGTAGAAATAAATAAATGTTTGTAATAAAATAAAACAGCTAAACGCTATTAAATGTGTGCAGAATACATTTTGTTAAAGTACACCTAGCATGGTATCGTAATGTTACCACGATAACTAATTGTTAACTTCCACTATTTTTCGAAAAAAGTTAAAGTATCACATTCTCATTCTCACATTACATCATACATGTCATTAGTCACGTCCACGATTAATAAACTAAACCAGTTCCAGAAAGCGGCGCGCAATACGCAATGTAAGATTGAGAATGCTCTTATCGATGCTACATAGCGTCAATGGATCTGGCGGGTTGCATCTTACTTGTCTCTTGAGGGAAATAATTTCTCTATCCATTGCTTTGAGCATGAGTTCGCCCTTATTGATAAGGCCGGGCTGCGGAGGGTCGCCGGGCTGAGGGCCGGTGGCCATGGCGACGAGATCGTCGTGATTGATGTAAATGCCACGCGGCAGCCGATGCTTGTACCGTTGGTTTTTGGAGCCGGGCCCGCGTCTCCCGGACGGCCCACAGAGCGGTCTCATCGTGCCGGTGCGTCTGTCACATTACCGCTAATATTCAAACAACAATCCTTCAAGCTCGACTGAGTTCAAAATCCAACACTATGAAGGGACTAGATATCATTACATGCAAATAAAATTGCAAAGAGCCTAGCGTTAAAGTTGAGGTAATCGCCCAGATATCACCTCCACTATTTGTATTTATGAGATAGAACACTATAATATATTAATATATAGTGTAATATAGGTTTCCTCGTAAACTATTACCTCTTATAACAAAAAATATATAATATTCAGAACATAAAAACCAAATCTTGACTACCTAGTATAGCCGGTTAAATCTAGTAAAATATTTTTATGACATTTGCTAAAGCCACTACAAACAAGACACGCATAATTCATAATAGGAGTGATGATATATGGGCGAGAGTGAGCTTTGTATGTTACTGAAAGTTATCGTTACCGACCTGGCGTGCACGAGGCATGCCTGACACAACTTCTGCGAGTTGTGTTGCGTCGTTTGGTTGCACAGAATGCCGCACACAGTGCACCTCGCCTCGCCGCCGCCTTCGCCCTAAACCCCAATCAATATTTTATATTCCTGCCATACACCAAACACCTAGGACAAGTCCATTTGGAGACGGACGACATAACTGTACACACACTTCGTTTAAAAACCCATTAGAATATGAATAAAATGATATTCTGCACACATTAGAACAACACAACAATTTTGACTCTCTGTATTATATGGGGCTGTTAAAGGAAGCATGCGGGAATGCTAAAGGGTATGTGAGGATGGGTATAACAGGGTATAAAATCACATTAATGTAAGAAATTGTCAGTTGAATATTAATACTTTATATATATTTTGTTTTAACGAAAAAAAATTATAATATTGCGCACTTCATATATTATTCACAGTATAATTAAAATATATGACATTCTTCTGCTTTAGTAACAAGTCATAAGGCACATATATAAACATTACAATGTTTCCACAAATAATATTGTTTGTTACTAAAGCAAGAGATTACACATGGGGAAGATTGAATACCACGATTCTGTTAAAATGATAATCAGATGTGAATGTAGTAATTGTGGTTGGTAGATAAAAATGCAGAGCAGTTACAAGTTTATAAGAAGCAAAATGAATAGGCAGCCAAATAATTCATTCATGAAGTAATCTGAGCATGGAGAACATTTGATATGATGAATAGCTATTTGAACAATCTACTATGAAACTACGAAACATGTATGTCAAATTAATCATATAGACTTAAACTTAGGGGCCAGTTGTAAACTTTAATGACCAAAAAAATGTTGACAAGCAAAACAAAATATAAGGGGCACTTGATGAAACATCAAGTTCTTGCTAACATATCATACATAACTACAAATGCAGTTCAAATAACTGATACAAGCCATGAATTGAATGCTTAATATCGTTAAGCTGAAAATGTAGCAAATAAAAACGAATGGCACAAGATTAAATTAATCATGAACAGTGCGGTTCTATGTATTGGCGTGACTAAAATTATTTGAAGAATACCAGGAGCTTCAACAATCATATTGCACAAGGATACATGTCAAATTATAAATGACAACACACCAATTAAATAGTAGACAATATATAGTGGAGTAAGAAGACATTTAACATCCAGTTACAGAGCGTAATACTCATTGGGAAACGAAGCACCCACCTCGCTCTGCTGGCCGGCGCGCAGCGTGGGCCCGCCCGCCGCCGCGGCCTTGCCCCCGCGGACTATGCCGCGGTGGATAGTCCACTTCTGTCATTATTAACATAGGTCTATCACATAATAGAACACCTAAACACAAGCTCAGTTTACTTGGTATATGGAATTCCCTTCACATACATTGTTATCTTTGTCAATTTGCAGCAGTAGAGTCACTTCTGAACATTTTTGTCATGGGTGTCACAGAGATGGATCGATAGATGGTCTAGATGACATGACACTAGTTCTCTATACAATCCTATGCTGTAAGTTAAGCTACTCTGCATTTCTATATACTGAAGGCCAATATGACAACTTAAAGATTGGACAATCCAGATACACTACTAACATAAAGTACAAAAAAGATTATTGTCTCTCCCAATAATGTTGTACTACACAAACAAAGAGTAAAGACTGCACACAAAACAATAAAGGAGCAAACTAATCATCAACTATATTTATTAACATAAGCCTATTTGTGATATAAATACACCAGACATACCTTCTCATCGTTGTCAGACTCCTTATCTGAGCCACCTGGCTCAGACCCTACTCCCGATTCCCTCTTGCCAGTACCTGACCCAGCCGCATTCCGACCTTCACCAACAGCATCCATCAGTGATGTACGAGCTCTGGTTTTTTTCCATGAGTAGTAATATTTGACAAGTGACGCTATGGATTTATCAGGTAACTGCCAAGAAAAACAGAGCTATATTTCCTAGCAAAATAAAGACAAATGATAACATCAAAAATGAAATCAAGTGAACATACCATCTGTCTTATTCTATGAAAGCTTTTGCCATGGAATTGAAACGCTTGTTCAAACAGCACTTTGTCTTCGACTGTCCATTCATCAGGAAAAGGAGTAAAGTTGGCCAAATCCATGGAGGCCCGATTAAGATCATGTTTATGCCAAAACAACATTCCTAGTGCTTGTTCTCCATTGTAACCATATTTTTCTTTAGCAGTTGTTATGTATTCATCAACTAAAAGAACAATTTGGTTAAGTAAAATGCACACCGTATTGTAATAAATGCTCATAACAATGTAAAACTATTAACATGTCTCAACTTACGTTTAGAATCTAAGATATCAGATGTGGGTGACCACACAAGCAGTGCTCTGTCAGATATCAAATCTGGCTTCCGTTGTTCCACTGGCTCCAGTTCAGGACACACAGCCTGATAATCTCGACCAACTCTTATTTTCTCAGCTGCAAATGGCACTACTGCTTGGTGTCGTATGATATGGAGTAGTGATGAGATGAACGCAGCATAAGGGCATGATGGAAAGCATAAAAATAAAGCATGACATGAGATTGCTATCATTAATACCAGGGCGAAATATTAGGTAACAAAAGCAGGTTTATTAATCAAGTTACTAAATATGTTATTTGTAGTAAGTACTCCAACCCCAGAAAGATCCCCCCATCAAGCACAGCGTAAAGCTATGAACGGTTACAAAGTATATCCCATTTACATATAAATTAGTCAACGTTAGTACATCCAAAATTACCATTTTCATCTTCAGAACTCGAATCGGGGCTTCCATGGCCATTGGGGCTTGGCCCTCTCGACCGCTTCCCGTTTCGTACATCGTTACTTCTTTCGGCCAAAACCATGATTATGAATTGAACACTTTTAACACTAATAGCACACACAAAACGCACACCCTAAAAGACCATTTATAATTTTCTGTTGATTAAATAAATACATCAAAATAAAACGAAATACGAAGCTTCGCACTTCAAATCAAACGTGATTCAAACCACCGCATCAATAATTTGACAAACCAGCCATCAGTCGTAACAGTTTATTTGATGGCGTCTGTACTTTAGGCATTCACTTTGCACGAATATAATCTTAAGTGAAATAATTTCAAGTTAAATAAGTTATTACTCTCGTAATACTTATTTAATTAGCAGCTTCAAAAGTAACTACTTAAAAAATGTTATTTTGCCGAAGAAATTGGTTAAAATATTGTATTTGTTATTTATTTACTTTTTTCTAATTTGGCAACATTTTAGTACAGACTTTGTGAAAACTTTTGATACACATATCATTAAACAATAATGCAAAAAATATTTCTAAAACTATTTATTTACATGTTATCACAAAGTAATGAGTGCGAAATATTTTTGTTTACCGTAAAAAGTTGTACATTGATACTAAATTCCACATCGTTAAATTATACGTTGTAATGATTATTTTGATTTTAAGCAAGAGATGGCGCCATAATTATAGTCTAAAATCATCATACTAAATTTAACCAACATTATTGTATCAATACATGTTTCATGCCAATTTCATCTTCTTTATTTTAATATTACGAATATAAATTTTAATTGCGCAATTACACATTTCTGAAGACTACAATTAGTGCATATTTACCACGTATACCTACTGATCTTAACTAATACCTAAACTACTGAGTTATGAATTTTGAAATAATTGCATTTTATTATTTAATATTTGATTGTAACAAAAGTAATGAAATCCACGCTTTAAATCCTTTTTGATACCTACAAGGGACATGAATAATACCTAATATATGCAAATAAATACCTATTCACTTGTACTCGAAAAAGATTAAAATTATGCGATATCCTGCGGCCATAGAAAATTGAAATAGAAGCGTATTGTTTTGCACATACATACAATATTAACAAAGACCATATTACTATTTTACTTTACTTAAAAAGTATGCATATATATTCAACAACTCCGTGATTGTTTTTGTTATTCTTGCTATTCATTCCTGTTCTAATATACAAGTACCAACTTCCTATATACTAAAATCATAAAAGCAATACATATTTTAAGTTTAGAATAATAAGATATCGTTATGAATGTTGTAGCAAGCAGAACTGGAATAAATTTAGGTATATAAAGAAAAAAGATAAATTAACATTATTTTGTTCTTTGTATTTTTCTTAAAAACATCATTCATTTTATACCGATATGGTGAAGGTGCTTAGAATTAAGAGCGCCACCTTAAGACGTCCGCCATATTGGATTTGGTACGACCCGAACGACGTCACAAAGCTTATCACACCTTGTCATCACAATCAAAGGAATACGCAAGATTTCAGATTAATCGACTGGGTTGCTTTGAAATCCACTTGCAAGATAGTCCCGTTTCTGGAACAATCAGGGCGAGTTAAATCATTGATCATGTCAAAACTCTAATTAATAGTTTAATTTAATCGAATAACATAATCTGACCGTGCTCACTACGTTGGGCATAAAAAAAAATTAGTTTGGTTCTTCTAAATATAAGGGTTTATTACCCAACTGGCAACTGTTAAAAGGAGGGTTATGTTTTGACCGCGTATGTATGTACCTATATATGTATCAATTTGCATGTCAATTTGGCGAAACATGTATGCTCTATTACGTAGAATCTTGGTGCAGTACAGCTACCTTTGTTTGTTTGTTACCTTTCAAGTATGATTACATATATATATATATAATAATTATGATTATTTTAATTGTTCAATACTTCTTTGTATACAATATTTAATGTAGTGTTATTATCTAGCAAAACGTATTGTTTTTCTGTATATCCAACCAGAGATAAATCTACATTTAATATATCTGACTACATGAAAAACACTCTTTTTTCAAATGAATGCCTCCTCTTGTTCTGTACCATTATCTATAAAAAACGGCAAAATGAATATATAACTAAATATTCTGTGAATATTTTAAGCGTCTACCTGTTGCCGGTATTAATATCAAGCAAAAATATCACGTTTGTTATATGGAACACCGTTACATATTTATTTTATTCTGCTCTTAGTATATGTTGTAATAGCGGCCACTCAAATACATCATCTGTAAAAAATTCAACTGTCTGCTTATCACGGTTCAGGAGATACAGTTTGGTGACAGACAAACGGACAGACGGACAGCGGATTAGTTATTAGAGTCCCGTTTTTATCCTTTGGTTACGGAACATTAAAAGCATCTACGTATTACGACATGGTCGCGGTTACATACCTATACTATATACCTAGTAGTTTAGGAGTCCATAGCAGACAAACAACATGACATGCAATTTATATATATTTAGAAAAGCCATCCTATCTTTCAAGTTGGATCAAATTGCACATGATGTGCAAATTGATTGAAATCGGTTCAGTAGTTTAGGAATCCATAGCAGACAAACAACGTGACACGTAGTTTATATATATGATTAGGATAAGCTATCCTATCTTTCAAGTTGGATCATACTGCACATGGTGTGCAAATTTGATCGAAATCGATTCAGTAGTTTAAGAGTGTATAGTGGACAAACAACGTGACACGTAATTTGTATAGATATAAACTATCCTATCTTTCAATTTGGATCAAACTGCACGCGGTGTGCAAATTTGATTGAAATCGATTCAGTAGTTTAGGAGTCCATAGCGGACAAACAACGTGGCAGGTAATTTATATATATTAAGACTGATTATAAATGCAAAAGTTTTCGAGGATGTATGTGTGTTTGTTACTCTTTTACGCAAATACGGCTGATTGAATTTGGATGAAATTTAAGACAAAGATAGTTTATGGCCTGGATTAATATATAGGATACCTACTTTTACCGTCGTATACAACTCAAACGGGCGAAACCATGTTAAAAAGCTAGTATGTTATGTGTTGTGCAAAGTTTTCGAGAAAAAGCATTTTCTTTTCTCAAAAAGCAAAAATATATCAAAACAGATATTTTCTTTTAGATAGCAATATATAATATCCGAATGCAATTATTTTTTTTACAACCAAGTTTATCATGGATCAATGTTTTGTAATGATTCCTATGTTCCTCTAATTTACTGACAAACGATACAAATGAAATATGTGTATACACCGTTAGTGTTGGTAAATAATTTTCGCGTGGTGATGTGCACAATCTTTTGAAACATGTCAGTGACTACGTGGTTAACTGATCCTATCAAATATCAATGAATCAATATGTACAAACCAACCAAGCAGACTAGACGAATGTGATACGTGACGTCACGCTCAGCAAGTACTGATGATCAAAACATAGCAATAATGTTTTTGTGTAATGTTGATTTATATCAATGAAATGTAAATTTTAATAAATTTCTGTCTTAATCATTTATACTTAAACAACGCATTTTTTATTTATTTTAATTATTATTGAAAAGAAAACTAATGAGTACAAAAAATATCTGTTTATTTATTTTATCACAATATGTGCAATGCGTTATTCGTTCATTTATTAGGTATGTATAAAATTTTGAAATGGGCTATAAGACGCCACCCCCAGTAGACTGTAAAACCATATAACTGAAACAAATAAGAAGAACATTGTTACCAGTAAAACAGAAGCGCAATACGTAACAATATTATTTCATTTAAAATTTTCGCCAATATCAATTTCTTCGAGAGTTAAGCTGCGAACGGTACTAGGAAGCGAGGCATGAGTCGGGGCGGGACCAGGGAGGGAGACCGCGCTCCGCCCGTTCTGTTCGTCTAGTCTAGTTCGCTTGGTCGAGTTATAAAGACTACAAATATATTATGTGCTTGAAATTGATAAAATTTTGTAATAAGTTTATTTCAAATCTACAAACTTTTCTAATTAATATTACCTTATAAGTTTCCATAAATACACGTTAGTTTTATGGATATCTGTTAATATATTACGGCTATAAATCTCACATCGCATAAATCGCATTTACACATTAGTGCGATTGCGACGATGCAAATGGCGGATTGATACATGATGACACGAGCACGCATATGTCAACACTTGTCCGTTTTTTGCTTCGCTGCTCGTGGCGCTCGCGTCGCGAACGGTTTTTAGCGCGAGTAAATGGAATTCAAAAGACTTGTGCCAAGTCCCTAACTCAGGCGCATATCCTTGCGCCGGTTCTTTGAGCTAATCCAAATTAACTCTTTGGCGTAGTAAAAAGGCAAGCCGATTAAGTTGCAAAGTGCGCGCAATGCAATCTCAGTGCTCGTAATGCCGCGTACGCACGCTAGCCACTTGCCGCTAACTCCAAACCTCTACAAACGCTTTGCTTGATTTTGGAAATAAAACATCGCCTTCCACACGTTTGCGAATGAGTTAGTGTGTTCGGAAGAGGCAAGCATGACGGACATAACATTTACCTTAAGTTATTTTTATTATAAAACCAAGAAAATAAGCAAAAGCAAACAAAAAAAGTTAATAAGAATAAAAAAGTATATTTTATAGAATAAAATAGTTTATTTCCTTTTACTTATTTTCTTGGTTACATAATAAAAATAACTTAAGAAAAATGTTACGGCCGATACAAATTCAATGTCAAATTAGTCTATTATTACGATGTAATTTAATAAATTGTAACACTAAGTTATTGATTCAAATTAGAAAAATTAAGTTAATATTCTAAAAGAGAATCTTTCTAAAGAAATATTAGTGATGTTGCTTTAAGTTCAATGAATATTCCGCGGAACGATTCAATGGCGAAATTAATAATGAATACGCATGTGTATATGCGATCAGATATTTCACTTCCTTGTTGGCTGTATTTTTTATTAATTGGTGTTGTTGATTTTTTTTATTCTTTAAGTTCAAATTTACATTAAAGTAATAAATTTAGAATGATTTCGAAAGATACTATTATTTAAATATTTTACAGGTTAGGTCACAATGTTGTGAAAATTTACAGATTTCCGAACGTTAACTAACAGATTGACATTTAGTGAACCCGAAAGCAAAAGATTTTTCATATTTTCTTTTCATACAAGAATGTTATCAAAATAGATAATGATTATGCGGCAATATACGTCTCTAGCAAGCTGAGGACGAAGCTAGGTGGTGCGAGACATTTATTACAAAATTGAGTGTTAGATAAGATGGTGTTGTCGTGAAGGATAGCGTGTTGTGAAATACTAATATTGTTATTTTTGCACAAAATATAATTCATGTTATGTAACGGATGTTGGTTTGTTATCGTTGATACCGTGTCTTGGGCAAGATGAGAGCAGTCGGTTTGATCAGCGGCGGCAAGGACAGCTGCTACAACATGATGCAGTGCGTCGCCGCCGGCCACACGATCGTGGCTCTGGCCAACCTCCAACCCCAGCATAAAGGTTACGTTCGTCACTTAATGCGACCTAAATGCGTATATATTCTTACATAGTAACGGTTCATCTACCAAGTTTGACAATATGTGAACTAATTGAATGCAACACATGTGTACTTAGTGTTTACAATTCTTTTGGGTATACCTTTTAGATTACGTTTATTAAAAGTCTCATAAAACGATTACCAAAATATGTAACTTTCATATTCATTTCATTTCAGTAGACAAAAAAAAAATATTTTTATTACTCTGTTATTAATTATAATATAATAAACACACACTTAATTTACAAGTACTTTTAAAATTTGCAGATGAGCTAGATAGCTACATGTACCAAACTGTGGGGCACCAAGGCATCAACCTTTATGCAGAGGCAATGGGCCTGCCTCTGTACCGTGAGGTGATAGCTGGTGTGGCCGTAGACCAGGGAAAGTCATATAGACCAACTGATAATGATGAGGTTGAGGATTTGTACCGGCTACTGGCTAGAATTAAGGTTTGTATTTAAATTACTGTGTAAATTGTTTCAAAATATGATCATTGATCATTGATTGAAAATAGTATTTTTCCAATTCATTTTGCTATGATTGGAAGAAAATTTTGACCCATAGGAGCAATATTAAAAGCAAAAGATGTTTATTTTAAATTTCTCATATGTCTATTACTTCTTAGAGGTTTATTACAATAGTAAACAATATAGTATTAAGTAAAGAAATGTATAATAAACTATTTCACAAATATTTTACTTTACTAGATTGCTCCTATACCTTTAATGTAAAATATTTTATGCTCTGAACAAAAACACTGACTTTGTTGATTGTTTTGTAAGCATTGCTATGGTAAGAATGAGAGAAAGCTTCTACTGAATAAACTTTATCTTAAAAAAATAGGATTAAAAAAAGTTGAAACAATAGTATGAAGTTGAAGGTGGTAGAACTCTTTGTGGTTCGACTCCCGGAGCACCACCGCCACACCTATTTCTGCCTAATAACAGGAGTGTTATGCGCTACTGTGTTCTGGCCTGAAGGGTGTGGTAAGGGAGACATACTT
>MOOZ01000543.1:1654401-1671323 GCA_002930495.1 Cecropterus lyciades | reverse complement strand
TATATGATGTCCGCGAATATAATAATAATTATGATTCTATTTATCAAAAATTTCAAATTTGTGTTCCAAGTCTTAATATTTATATACGCGTGACGTAGTGAATTTCATGTAATGATAATTATTTATGTCCGAGATTATAATGCTAAAAATATCATTATATTTATAAAAAAAAACTGTGTTGTAAGTCTTGGTATAGTTGAATTTTTTTGTGTTGTACCTATGACATAAGGAATTCTAATGATGATAAAGATTGACACCGTTATTAATCGATACCTATCGCTATCGTATATCGATATCGCTCCTACGTAAATTTGCATAAAGTGAAAATACTTAGCATATCAAATGTTACAAGAGAAGAGCACTTTGAAATTATTAAAACGTTTGTTTGTACTATATCTTTTTAAATCCTAAAAATTATTATATGAATTTTTGAATGAAGCATATAATTTCTTATACATTAACGTAAATAATTTCTTTATATTTTTCAAATTGTATTAAATTTTTCAGTTTCGCCTTTTTACGATTATTTTTAACTTTGAATACAACAATACAATGATAAAACAGGTTATAACAAACATAATGCGCTAATTATTGTAAAAAGTTTGAAGTGACCCTTACGACCGTGTAAGGCAGATCCATCGAATTGCAATGTCATGTGTAAAGAGTACATTTCTGTTTGGTTTCTAATGGTGACTCACATATATAATTTCTATTTGATAAATTTATTTTAAGTCAATATGAATTTTAGATGATTATTGATCCTTACTCACACATTAAAAGATTTAAAAAAGTTGACAAACAAAATACCGAGGTATAAAAAATAAAAATGAACGTTTTATAAATGCTGTGCATACACAGCAAAATTCGCACCTGTCTAGTCTTTTCCGGGTCAACTTTTGGTGGTTCAGGTTTCGAATCAACAGGTTTCAGCTCTACCTTCACATCAGACTTATCTGGTTTCTCATCTTTAATCTCCTCCGGTGGTTCCTCAACTGGTTCAGTGAGCTGCCTCTGGCGCTGATGAGATCGATAATCCTCATACTTGTGAGGGTAGTCCGAAAGCATTATGTCTAACACCTCGCTTGCGTCTACCGCTGTAATTCCTGTAACAGTATCGCGATTTTGAAAAACAAATTCAAAAACTTAATATTATAGTGTAAGTATTAACAACGAAAAGTATTTGATGGTGGTGGAGCGTCACCATACCGGTCTGACACGCAGTGGGCTCCGGGTTCGATTCCCGGCCAAACCAGACATCTGAATGATGAGTTTAGATTCTGTTCTGGGTCTGGATGTTTGTGTATTCGTCTTTGTTTGTCCATGGTACCCACGACACAGGAGAAAATCCAGTGTGGGGCTATGTGTGTAGAAAGTGTTTTTTCTTTTTTTTTAATAATCGACCAACAAATATAATATACATATGAATGTTATTATACATTATTTTTTATGATAATACAGCAAGACTACATTAATGTACTGTACAATAATAATTATAATTAATATATAATGTAAAATAAATATTATTATTCCAGTACCTATAAAATTAATTAGACAACATATTAATAAAAAATATCTTCCATGTTTTTGTCTGTCTACATCATAATTATATTTAGGCACAATTTAATTTAAATAGTCGACCTGCAGTCAAACACTTACATATAATTACAAAAATGTAAATGTCAAGAAAAGTATTATGAATAATGACGATAGAATTTGATATAATATCACAGAGTAAAAGTGTAAAATATTTTTACATGTTTACACTTCATATACATTTCATACAAAAAAAAAAAAAAACAGTAATTCATATCTACATCTTTTTATAATGATTCTGTAGCATATTCCTATACTACTACTACTACTAATGAAATCTAACTATATTGAATCAAATCATATTATAACTGTTTTGTTTGCACAACTGATGTATAGTTTTATTGCTTGTATTTTATTTATATTGGTTTCTTAAATAGTAAGTGATGAGTGATGATAGCAATAATACCAAAGGTTTATTTGCAAAATAAACCTGAATATTGACAATAATCAGTGCCATGTAATGAAACTAAATAATTAGCTTTTGTATCAGTTTGTGTTCCAAGTATGTTACTTGATTAAAGGTTATATGCAACATAATGGCTTTATAACATTGTAAGCATAATCTGTCTTTGTAAGATCATTCACTTGCTTTATTGAAGTACAATTCGTTTTAAAAGTTAACATTAAACAATTGTATGTTTTTGGTTTACACCCATTAATTTTTCAACTCTTTAAGACTTCGAGAAAAGTAAATCTACTGATCCAAGTCACAAAAGCCTTCCATTACTGAAACATATGAAAATTAAGTAAATCTACATACCAAGGTCACATAGGGCTTCAGTGACCAAGCCTTTGCTGAGCACATAGTCACGTTCCTCGCCGACAATTGTCCGTCGCTTCAGTTCCGGGTATCTCCGCTTGAAACTCTTCACGCTAAGAAACATCGCTACTTGCTCTTGTATCATCATTACCTGTATCAACACTTACATATTAATATCGAAAATACTATAAAAAAACAGTTTGTAAATAGAGTAATGTAGTAATTATGACGTATTCTAATATGACAATTGTAATAACTATGTAGGTAAATTGTATAAGTTTTTATTTATACAAGTACTTATAAATTACGAGCGACTGTTAGAATGGCTGGAATAGGCATTAACTGTATCTGTCACATTAACCAAATATATTCATAATTACAATCAAGATTATAATAAATAATAATTTAGGCATTCGACTATAACATTTAACTATAATATAAAAAGGAAAAAGACTGATTTTTATTGTCAAAATTGTAAAGATATGTATACACACCACAACAACAACTTAGAACTATATAGGTTAAGTACACACACATTTTAAAATTATACTTAAATTTATGCTTGTCTGTCTGAATATAAAATAAAGTTTTAGATGTGATAATTTAATGTAACGTTTGTGTGACAGAAATAACTACAAAGTAATAATAGTGTACCTGATGTTCCACATCTGTCTTCTCGGGTGGTGGCCATGTGTACTCTTTAACATCGGCAGCTGTCCATACTTTATTACTGCAACAATATTGTAATATTAATACCAGCTCTATAATATTCTACTCTAAAATTATGTATAAATTTTAAAATACTTACCTATCAAACAAATCAGCAAATTTTGATTTCTTCATTTTATTACTTTCATTAGTGGAACTCTTTACAGAGCTTTGAGAGTCTTCGTCCAAGAGATGAGATGGCCTAAAAAAATGTATATCATGTAAAATTTTGTAATATTTACATTCAATCTTTATTTATATGTAATTATAGTGGCATATTTACTTCGCCGGTGTTGCATTGTCATCCATCATACAGGTTTCCTCCTCAAACAACTGCACCGTTGTAGTCGCCGGGCCACAGACGCGGCCATATATTCCCATCGTTTCCTGTAATATATGTATAAGCATTTTAGTAAAAGAGTTTGATTAAATTAACAAAAAAAATATATATGTATAACACTTTTTTGTTATCAAAATTAAAACGAATATTGCCCTTTTAAACAATTATTTTCAATGTTTTCAATATTGGCAATCAAAACGTCCACTATCCACTTCCTAGAGGAATAGAAACAATAACATGACAATAATATAGGTATGTAAAAGATCATACCTTCATATACATAGCTCCCCTGCCGCCGCCCCGGCCACGCCCGCGGCCACCGCGTGGCGTCTTAACCGGCGTGCGGCCACGCCCACCGCGGCTACCCCTTCCACCTCGGCTGCCGCGACCTCGAGATTCACCCACCATTTCAGGTGATTTCATCAAGGAACCCTCTAAATTAGGTAGCGTATTCTCCAGAACCACCTTGAGTTCGGCATTCTCTCCGAAGAATTTTAATTCGTTTGACGATGTTCGTCTCCGGCTTGTGAGCGGCGTGGAGCACATGGACGGCATCTTGTCGAGAGCCTCCGTCATCCGAGGCAACTTTATCCTGGAACTTGTAGGATCGATCTCCTCTTCGGTTTTTGGCTGCTCAGTGAAGATGCTATTTGCTGTTTCAACGGGTTCGGGCGTCGGCGTGGGGGTAGCGTCTAGCCGCCTAGCGCCCCGTCCGCGTCCTCTGCCTCCTCCTCTGGGCTTAACGAGAACAACTGGCCGATCCCTGAAAAAATACATTACAATATTTTAAGAATGAATCAGCAATGACTATTACAAAATTCATTGTGACAATAATTAAAAAAAGTGCAATATTAAATACCTGGACAATCGAAGCGATCTTTGCGGCCGTTCTTCAAGGGCTGGAACTGGCAAAGTAATGACTGGCTTTGCACCCTCGGAGACTGGCAGTTTTCGGGGTCGACCACGTTTCTTAGGTTGCGGCGTCATATCCACCGGTTTAGGAATGTCTATACTGTCGGTAATTGCGTTAGATGTTGTGACCTTTGAATTATCGACTTCTAATGGATCCTGTGATATTTCATCAGGAGTCATATTATAATCCCGAGATTCTGAATTATCGTGAAAGATCATCTCGTGTATTCCAGGCTGAGATTTTTCTAAAGGTAATGTTACACTTACAACATCTGAACTACCTGTTGATGTACTAGATTCTAATTCTGGAGCCAAACAGTTATCCTTCTGTGTGCAATGAATATCATTAAAAGGTAATGATTGTATTTGTTTTGCTTGTAAATTAGATAGAATATTATGTAACTTAGAGTTTCCATTTTTCGAACAGTTTTCATTATTGAGAAGTGAATGATTTGCAGTCTTTATTACCTGCTTATTTTCCAATTGTTTTGTTGGGGATAATTGAGGACTCTTTGATATGATAGGTGTAATTGTAAGAGCCTTATTTGACAATAATTGTCCAAGTTTTAATCTTTTTGTTTCCAACACTGAAAGTTCAGGTTCCTTACTTTGTGGTTGATTAACTTCACTTGTAGACAATCTCTTACCAGCATTTCGCCGTAAAATAGGTGCTTTCTCCGCACTTTGTACTATTCGCGAACTACGCAATCTCTTACCCATAGGCGTAGTACTTGCATCTGCATGTGTTTTTCTTCTGCTATTTAAAATACCTCTATTTTGATGAATCACATCATTAACATAATTTTGAGTATTTTCAGATGATTGTGTGTCTGGTCTTTTTACTTCTTCTGTTATAATTTTAGCTGCAGGGCCGTGATCAGTCTTATTAATTTTTAATATTATTCTGGGGGAATCTTGGTCGGAGTTTTGATTTATTACCTTATCATGAGAAACATTTATTTCTAATGGTTTTGTTACGCTTTCATTCACCTCATTACAAAGCTCCTGTATTGATCGCACTTTTAATTGTACAGGAGAAGCTCTCGTATCATTTGCCTTTTCGAGACTTCTATCTGGTTTATCATGCGGTAACATAGTGCTTAATTTATCACTTACACTCTCTTTTTTCATCGAAAGATCTTTTGATAATGGGGAAACATTTTCTTGTCTTGATTGTGGGGGGGATGAACAGTTGCTTACATTTGATTTGCTATCATCAAGGACAGTTTCCACGTCTTTTCTAACTTCTAAAAGCTTCTTCAGCAAAGTACAGTTTTGCCTAGAATGTGATTGATGTTTACTTTGTAAATGTGTAATGTCAGATTCTACAGATTTCTTTAGGTTTTGATTCACATATTCTGGAATTTTATGTAGGCCATCTATAGTAGAAGGCTCCATCTTTGCATGTGCTTGTGCAATATCACTTGGCATTTCATTTTTCGGCATACCCGATGCAACAGTTTTATCTTGACTTTTCTGCTCTATTAAGTTTACTTTAGTACCTTCTGATCCTTTTGTATCAATTAAGTCTCGTATACAATTAGCTTCAGGCTGACTATCTATTCTCTCTGTGTGCTGTATACCTTCAGATGTACATTTTTCATTTATGTCATCTGATATCTTTATATTTGTGCTACTGGCTGAGCAATTGACATGTTCTGCTTTATTTGTGGAAATTTCTTGATTATCCAGATCAAGTGGCTTTACAACAGGTTTGATATTAAGTTTTGATACAGTTGGTATATTTTCATTGATATTATTATAGTGTCCAGCATTATCATTCTTCTCAATACTGTATACATTCTCATTAGTATTAGAGTCAACCTTGGTTTTCATGTTTATTTTCATAACCAATGGTGGATTTTTGACTGCCAAGTCATCACTTTCTTCATTAGCCTTCAACTTAATATCATCTGGTTTTAAAACTGGTTTAATATTTAATTTTGTTACAACAGGCATAGAGCTATATTTCATTTCAGATTTTAGGCTATCTTTCTTTGGAGAAGATGGAGATTTTCTGCCCTCATCAGGTTTTAGTAATGGTTTAATATTCAATTTAGTCACAACTGGAATATGATCTTCATTCAAAGAACTACTTGGTTTAGGTTCATCTATATCATTTGGCTTACAAATTGGTTTGATATTTAATTTTGTTACTACTGGTATTTGATCATTGTTATCATCACTAGAATTTCCAGTTTCCGAAGACTGGTTTTCACAATCTTTATTTACATCTTCATCTATAGGCTTAACAATAGGCTTAATATTAAGTTTAGTAACAACAGGTATACTATGTTCAGCAGTTTTCAAATCATCACAGTCTTTTTCTTCAGAAGTGTTTGTATCGGGGTTTTTTATTGGTTTAATATTTAATTTAGTTATTTTAGGTACATCTTCTGTACTAGAATCTACTTCACTATCCTTAGGTTTAACAATAGGTTTAATATTTAATTTTGGAACTACAGGAACTTTAGCATCCAAACTGTCAGATGTTTCACCACTTTCAGTGGGCTTCACAATAGGTTTTATATTTAATTTCGTCACTATAGGGATATGATCATGATCATCATTTGATTTCTTAGGAGTTTTAGGGAGTGCCTCATTATCCATTTTAGTAACAGGTTTTATAGTAATCTTAGGCACATGTGTACTTTCCTTAATATCTGTGCTGGAAGAAAAAGAATCTGTAGAAATTTTCAACTTAGGGATTTGATGAACTTCAGATTCATCTGAAATATTCTCTTTTTGTGCTGTATCTGGGGGTTTTATCGGTTTAATGGTTAATTTTGGACTAAGGGGTTGATTTTCAGTTTTTCCAACATTCTTAATTGTTAGCTTCGGAACTTTTTCAGATTGTCGTTCATCTGTTTGACTTATAATGACTTTCAACTTTGATGGACTTTCTGTTCTTCTATTCTGTTCCTCATTTTCACTATTTTGGATTCCCTTTATTGTCAACTTTGGGATATTTTTCTCAGTGTAAAATTTTCCTTCAGTTTCAGTACCAGGTTTGCCCATTTTAATTGTAACCTTTGGGACTATATCTGGTGGCCCTTGATCTGAAGCTGATGCTTGGTCTGAGGTGCTAGTACTTTCATCATTTTCGGAACATTCTGATTCAGATATTTCACTACTGCTGGATTTTCTATGGAAATCTGTGATTTTCTCTGGCCTTTTGGGAATAGGCTTAATATTTATCTTAGTTACACTTGGTATTTGTTCATTGCCTTCAACTATATTTTCTTGATTTACTTGTGATGGAGGTCTTATTGGTTTTATTGTAAGTTTAGGCACTGGCGCTTTCAGTTCTTCAACCAATTTATTTCCCAATTTGATTGTTAATTTAGGCACCTGTTTTGTACCTTCAGGTTCAGTCTCAGGAACAGTACTGCTACTACTGTCATTGGTCTGCACTTCTGACTCTTTTTCAGGTGACTCTGTAGAACTTGGTACAGAGAGATTCAATTTTATTGGTGGTACTAGTTTAGTTTCCTTGTTTGTATCCTCTGAAGGTTCAGATGTATTAGGCACTATCTCCAGTAAGGGTTCATCACTTTTATGACATGTTTCTTTTGTTGTTATGCTATCAGGTAGTTTACTGTCTGATTCTAAAGATTGGGGAGCAGTTTCACAATCAGTTTCAATAGGTACAGAATCGGTAACTGAATCACTTTTTGTTGCTTCAGTGTCAGCTTTTGAAGTAATAATGCAACTTGTTGACGCAGTACAAGATTCGGTAGAGAGACTTTCAGATGATGTTGATTGACAAAGTTCACTGTCTCTTGGCAAAGACTGTGGAACATTAACATTTTCAGTAGTTATACTATGGCTTACTTGTGGAGTAATTTTTTGTCTAATTAGCTTAATTTTTTTAGGAGGACACATTGATGTTTCTGCTTGGCAGATACTAACTTCACTTAAATTTCTAATCTCTTCTGGCTTTACATTACCATGTACAAGGGGCACAGCATCAGACGAACTAGACACATCCTTGACAACACACTCACTAGTTTGTTCCGATGTGTTAAGATTAATACTTTGAGAATCTACCGTTGAGGACACAGTAGAGTCAGGCCTACGATCACTAGGGGCTGGTCGCACGAGACGTCTTCTGAGAGGCGATCGTGTCACAGTTTCAGTTACTTGCACTCTCCCTTCACTCACACTATTGTCACTAGATGTTGATTCCGCACTTTCAACAGTCACATTGTCTCGATTATCACTCGATGTCACACATTTTACTGTCCGTTCACTTGACACACTATTATTAGAGTCTAATGTAGGTTCAATTGGTTGAGGTTCACTGCTGGATGGAATATTTGGGGGTGGACTGCTGGGTGGCGCCTCTGAACAAGATGCAATGGGCTCTTTTGCATCTGTGGATTCAGCTGTTTCATCACAGTCAGCCTTGGGGGTGCTTGGCGGCGGTATAAAAACACTATCGGTACTCGCCTCTGCTGTGGCCTCATTCTGCGATGTACTTTCCGCTTGCACATCGATGCACTCTGAACTTATCACATTTTCACTTTTGGCACTAATGACAGCAGTGGTGTTTGGTGGCGATGGTGCATTTTCGGGTAGCACATTTTTTACTTCCTCTTTTGCACTATCCGACGGTTCACTACTTTCAATTGTGTCACCACCATCATCAGTGTCCAAGGCGAGAGGTAGGCGCTTTGGTGCTCCGGGTCCGTCTACGATCTCATCTATCATGTCCAAGATCGCTTCGGTGCTAGTGTTGACGTCGTGCGTCGACGGTGAAGGCACACTGTCGCCGTCGAAGTTGTCCTCCGACATCGCGAGGTTTTCGCCCGCCGTTTTCGATTCGGAAGATTCTTGCTGTGAACTACTAGTTGCATTGACGTCCTCAATACCTTCGATGTCCTTTTCCCGCGCCGATGTACGGCGGGAGGCGATCGTCGCAGCGCCCGCATCATCCTCTGAACTCTCCATTATCTACTGTTTCGCGACGCTGTCATATCTGAAATATAAAACGTCCGCTGGGTGATATTTACGTTACGAATGGGTAACCTGACGACGTGAGAGCTTGACGAACCACAGGCACCATTCTAATTCACCATAACGCTACAGAAATATGTTCACTGGGTCCATGATGTTGATTATTGTACCTACACATGTACTTTATTCTCATATTAACGACGTTTACGTGTCGTCCGATTACGCGCGGGGTCTTGAAAACTATCCATTCAACAGCGTAAACCGGCAAACAAAAAGCTTGTATACGCCATTTTTAAAACCAAAGACATGGCAGGTTTGGCTGTATGAGCCAATAAAAAATATTTTATACGGACAATTCGGCCATTGTCGTGTTGGTAAACTGCAAGAAGCCCATAGATCGCTCCACTTGAGCTTTTAGCTTGTAAAAGAGTAATAAATATGCCTTTCGACATGTGGTAAAACGAGTAGGATAATAGCTCCAAACGTAAGCGAGATTATTTCATATGGCAATAATAGGAAAGCAAAAAGCAAATAAACGATCAGCTTACGCTTAATCTAGGTTAGATTGTTACTAAAATGTTTTAAAAAGACTGTAATAAATAGGGAAATGAATTCAGTAACACTATTTCTTTCTTTTATTTTAACTTATTTGCATTAAGAGGTCATAAGTTTTGAATCTTAACTTTTTTCTAACTAACATGATCAGAATGCATAGTTTAGCGTATATATATTGCTAGTTTATTCAAACAATATTTTGATTATGTTATCATATTTTATTAAATTTTTAGTCAAATTAATGTAAATATAGATTATGCATATTACTGCATGTATATCAGTAAATATCTTTGTTTAATTTTAAAAATAAAACTTATAATTATTGTTTTTGGTTTTAAAAATGTTTGGCGGGAAAATTTAGTATGTTGGATTTAATTTGTTTTATATTAAATAGAACAACTTTACATGAAGTTAAAATAGTACAACTTTGTTTAATTTTTAAAATAAAAATGCTAATTATTGTTTTTGGTTTTTAAAATGTTTGACGGGAAAAAATAGCAGGTTAGATTTGAATTTATTTTATACTTAATACAACAGCTTTACATGAAGTTAAAATGGTACAACATTAATAAAATACTTATGTCTAATGAGGTCAGATTAGGTTGCTTATGTTTAACCTTTTTATGAAATATACACTAAAGTTTTATGAATATTTATCGTATCACAAGAGTTACAATGTGGAAAATTAAAATAGCAAACTATTTTCGTTACGTAATTATTGATTTCTGGACGAAACCCGACGTTTGAACACAATAGTGTTGACACACAGTGACAATTTTTTTATCAAACTTCAAATGTCTTTAATCAAATGAATTTCGTTCATTTTATTCTAACCTGAAAATACAAAACTATTTAGTACTAAATCATTCCACAGGAACTGCTAGAAAACCAAGAACAAAAATAAGCATACCATAATGACAACAATTCGTCCCTTTACATGTGAAGATATGTTGACTTTTAATAACGTGTTAGTTATTAAATTCTATTATAAATAATTAGTATTCGATTGCGTTGTTTTGAAAAGATATAAAATTGATCATTGTGTTGCAGCAACTTGGACCCACTTACAGAAACATATGGCTTGTCATTTTATACACAATATTTAGCTCACTGGCCCGAATATTTCCAAGTTGCGGAATCACCGAGCGGCGAGATTATGGGATACAGTAATATAATATTATTTTTTAAAGTAAAGAAGTCTTTATCGCACTCTTGGGAAAGTTAATATAATATAGTGAATTCAATATATTAATTTATATTAATGTTGCATTAAATGAAATCATGATTCATGATTTAGAGATTCAAATTTTGAAATAGATTTGTTTTGTAGTAGTAAACATATCAATTTTATGGATACTCAAGAGTGTTTCAATAGTTTATTCAATATGCAGTCTAATGAGTCAATTATTTTTGAAGCTTATTTTACACTTATTTTCAGTAATGGGCAAAGCAGAGGGTCATGGTGAGAATTGGCATGGACATGTTACTGCTTTGACAGTGAGTCCTGACTACAGGCGGCTGGGCCTTGCAGCTACCTTGATGAATATCCTGGAAGATGTTTCAGAAAAGTGAGTATTTCTCCATAATATCAATAAAAAGAATATCTTTTGAAGTTTACCTTATTGTAATCATGCTACAGTTATGGTTGCCTCCCTGCTTTTCAATCATGTAATGTATAATACTAGTTCTAGTGATGAAAGTTGTAATACAAGCATGATCATTACAGCAAATTTGAGGTTTTTACTGTTGATAAATATCAATACCTACCAAAGAAATAAATGATTGTATCAAAAACAAAACAAAAAAGGTATTGGACCTTGCCTTTTCCTATTTCCATAATATATGTGTAATAATCATAACGCACTGTTAATTTGTTTTAGGAAGAAAGCTTACTTTGTGGATTTGTTTGTACGAGTGAGTAATAAAGTAGCAATCAACATGTACAAGAATCTAGGGTACATTGTGTACCGAACTGTACTAGAGTACTATTCTGGGGATCCTGATGAAGATGCTTATGGTATTATTGGCATATTTTTTTTTTTATTTCTATTACTTTATATATCTTGTTATATGTCATATGAAGAAAGTGGAAGACTTGAATCTCCTATTTCCTTACCAAGGAATTATTATTCTATTATTGTAATATCTCATTTACAATATATTATTTAAAAAATATATTCATAACATTCTGCAATCACCTATCAGATGTTGCCTAATTAGGCCCGAATTTTCGCTGTTATATGCTAACAGTAAAAAAATGAGCTAAAAATAACTGTAGTAAAATTTAGATGTAATTATTGCAAATGTCTGTTTTGAATCACCTATCGTGTGTCAAGAATTAGACACCATACAAGAGCTACTATATTATTTGTTAATAAGAAATTCCTTGCGTGGGCTTTGAGTGTTGTCTTTGACATGTTATAAACGTTTTTTTTTCATTTTGTTAACTATGATTTATTTAAAACAATGCTATTTTTCCTTTCAGATATGAGAAAAGCTTGTTCAAGAGATATAAATAAAAAGTCAGTTATTCCATTGACTCATCCAGTGAGACCTGAAGATGTTGATTAAAAAACCTAAAATTGAATTACAATTTGTATGTGCTATTTATATAAAGATGATTTGCGTATATTTTGTATAAGTTTGCATTACTTTACAAATACAAGATTGGTTAAAGGATTGACAACCTGTATTATATTTGTAAAAGCGAAAAAAAAGAACATGCAATAAAAACTTTTGTTTTAACTTCACAAATCCTTATTACACACTACATTCACGATTACTTTTGTTAGAGAAATATAATAAAATGTTTTTCAAATGACTAATGTATTTGTCAGGAGTCACCGCGACCGAAGGGCCTGTTAGGCCGGACATCGGAAGTGATAACTAAGGGAATACCTTATTGATTCAGAAATTATAGCAATTAATGCTAAAATGATAATAGTGTGGGCAAGGATGGCCTGTTGAAACAGACATAGGTCCGCACACCGAGATACATCCAAATCAAATACATAATGAACGAGGGCTCACACCATTTTTATAGCAGGTAGGTGGGGCGATCATAAGATAACATCGATACACGTGGGTCCTTGTTTTTAATGGTCAGACAGCTGTTGCCGACATATTAATTAAATACATGTGAATTAAAATAAAAAACAAATGAGTTGTATAAATTTATTAATAAGAAGCACATTAGCCAGTAGTATCATCAGTAATAGAATAATATTATTTATCACTTTCTGTACTGTCATCACTGTCATTGGCACTTTGTTCAGAGTTTTGATTTTGTTGTTCACTTTCCTCGTTACTTTGTTCAGAAGGTTCTGATACTTCTTTCTGCTTACGCCATTGCTTAGCCGCTGCTAGCAACTTCAGATTTGGTCTGACCATTTCATCTTCTGGGAATATATAATCAAACACTTCCTCCCATCCCTCCTCCACACCATTCTCTGTGACAATCTTCTGTCTCTTTTTGACTCTTCGGGGCATTTTACCTAGCACCTTTTCAAGTTTTATCTCATCACCTATTTCTGTTTCAAAATCTTTCCATGCTTCTAATAGGAGTACCCTTGATTCTTTTTCCCCAGCATTTCGTAAACTATCATTGGCTCTTTCATATACTCTTCTGGCCAGTTCAACATTAATGTCATCAGCATTTTCAGCATTAAGCTCAAATTTTGCATAAGAAAGCCATACTTTCACATGAACAGTTCTTTCCAATAGTCTTTCATATAATTGCCTAGCTTTTTCAGTTTCTCCTTGAGTTACCTCAAAATCTATATAGCTTTTCCATAATAGTTCTGGCATATCCAATCTTGGTTGGCCAACAGCTATCTCATATATAGCCCTAGCCCTATCAATATCACCAAGCAATGTTTCTAATTCTGCAAACTTAATCCATGTTACACAATTTTCTGGTCCATATTCTAAAAACTTTTGATATAGCGTTCTACATCGGTCAAATTCTCTTAGTTGGATTTCTAAGTCAATATACCCTCTGTACAATTTATCTCTTGGACATATTCCCAATGCCATGCCTAGTGTCTTTCTGGCTTGCTTTAAATTCTTACAACGGACCTCTAACTGAGCATACATTAACCAGATCTTCGAAAATGTGAATATTTTGTGCGGTATCAATTCTAAACATGTTCTGTATACTTGTCTTGTGCGTTCTATATCTTCTGCTTCTAATTCTTCATATAAAGCATAGTTGATCCATAAATAAATGTAGCGTCTCCAAAATTGTTTATCCTTTGTTGGCGGAACATTAGCTATTGCCCTTTCATAAGTGTCTCTTATAACATCAACATTGCCTGCATTTTCTACAAGTCTGATGTAATCAAACCATGCATCATAGTTGGTTGGATTCTCTATAACCTCTTGTTCATACATGTATTTTCTCTTATTAACAATAACATCTTCAATACCAGATCTGTCACCATATTTCTTCTCATGAATAGTGTATGCTTTGTACAATTCTTTGTTTTTATCTTTAGGGATATGATCCAAAGCATATTTGTAAATAACTCTAGCTCTGTCGTGTTCTTTCTGATTTTCTTCAAATTTAGCAAAAGCTATAAACAACTTTTCATCAAGTTCTTCATCTCCAAAAAACTCTATTGCTCTTTCATATACCTTCCTTGCGCCGTTTATAAAACCATGGTTTTCTTCAAATCTAGCATATTTAATCCAGTGTTTAATATCAGGATGTACCATAACAAATCTTTCATATATATGTCTCGCTCTATCTAATTCTTTGTATCTCAATTCAAAGTTGATGTATGTTTGCCATGCTTGTTCATCTGGTTGCCATTCCATCCATCTTTCAAATACCTGTAAAATAAATGACATTACATGTAAGCATTTAAATAGGATGCTAACCTACAATCAAATGATAAGAAATGCTTGAAGATCTCTACCTGTCTGGCCCCTGCAATATTTTCCAGCATCTCTTCCATGTAAGTATATTTATACCAGAACTGCGAAACTCTTGGAAGTATTGTGACTGCTCTATCCCATAAGTTACGTGCATGATTGACTTGTCTATTACGCATTTCCATTTCTGTGTATTTCAACCTAAAATAATTGATTAAAACATGCCATGATTAAGTTAGACACTTTAATAAATATTCATTATAATAGAAATGGCTATTTTTAATTAAAAATCATTAACATTGTTACTATTGATATATTTTTTGGCGTCACATATGTAAATTAAATACATAATACTGGAAATATTTTATTTTTACTGGAAATATCCTACATTATTTTAGTTACAAGCACTTAATCTCACCATAGGGTAACATTTCGATGGTCCACATCCAAAGCTCTCTCATAAATAGAGCGTGCCCTTTGTACTTGCTTTTGAGACTCCTCCCATTGAGCATATTTGAGCCAATTTCCAATCACCTGAAAAGCATTGAAGAATACATATCTATTATAAATATATTTGTCAGAGACAGACATTAGTTTGGACGGTAAACGAAGCTTTTATATTGTGCTAAATTGTTAACGTTATAAAAGTGGTTATAGAGTATTTTCTGTATCTCTTTGCCCAAATACCCACATAATGTACCAAAGAGTACCTAATAATTATGACGATCCAACATATTTAATAAAAAGATAATACAGTATAAATATAGAAAGTGTATAGTGTAGACATTTAATGAATTAACAAGATACACGATTTACATAACATAATTACATCTTTAATAGCCACCTGTACAACTTAATTAACATTATTAAAAACACTCACATAGTTTTAAGACATATTAAAATCTCAGAAGCATATTATTGAAATAACAGACTCACCATCCTATTTTTGCGAATATTGTCCTCAAAAGCTTTCCTTTTGCGGTGTTGATAATCTCTTAATTCTTCTGGATCAGAGATCTTCTGTTTAGGCGGGGGTGGCAAAATCTCTAGGTCTCTCTCTTTAGCTTCTCTAAGAAGTTGCTCAGCTGTAATTTGTATTTCAGCTGGGGCTTTATTTTTAACCTGAAAATAAAAATATCTCTTTATTATTAACTGTCCAGTATATTTAAAAAACAAACAAAAATAAAATAATATGTTTACCTTTGCCACTTTGGGCATTTTCGTTGTTTTCTCCATTATGCTTCAATACGAGTCTAGGCTAAAAACTATGAGAATGCCTTCTTTCTAAGGTGTAAATTTGATTGTACAAATGTAGCTAAGTACGAAGCGCTCCAAAAATATTGCACTTTGCTGTAATTGTTATATCCTTACGATCATAAGTAAATTTAAATACTAAATTTTATATGGTAAAACTTTGGGCCAATTATATTAAACAAAGATAGTAATTATTGTAAGAGTAAGATTAAACAAATGTATCTGACAATTGACATTAAAGTTAGACGGTACAGTGTAGTGTAATTGTAATCCAGGCCTCACTGTTGCCAGATGCAATAACTTTATCTTTTTTAGATATTGAAGAATATGTTCCAAGAAGTTTTTCTAAGTCCTTCAGTAATTTCAGTCTTTTGTCAATGTGAGGTTCATTTATAAACCGCTTCATCAGCGATCTTTTCGTTAATGGGACGTTAAAAAGTACCTCCCATGCTGATTGTCAGAAAAAAAAAGGTTTTTTTAACATAGTTATTTTTGAAATGTGGCAACACTAGTAAACTTCTACCAAATGCATAGAAAAGAAATTGTTTTCAAAATGTTATACGTTACGACATATTTTATAATTATAAGTCATGTAACCTGTTTTTTATAAGTAATAAATAACGCTCATAGCGCTTTCCACACTCATCACTCCACAAAAGGATTTTCTCCTCTGTCGTGTTTTATCACTATCATCACATTGAAGTAGCAACTCGTTTGCTACTTCAATGTAATAAACAAAACGAACGAATGAACAAACAAAAGTTGCCAACTTTTGTGTTTTCTACACGTGTTGGTGACAAAAGTTTCTGTAATTATCTCGTGTGGTTGGCAACATAAGTTGGAAACATAAATATGTTCATCACTTCATAATTATATTACTTCACAAACTTTTGGTACGATTTTTGAACAGGTGATTTCAAATACTTTGAAATACATAAGTCGCCCCAGTGGCGAAGAACCTCAAAG
>MOOZ01000543.1:1630779-1648319 GCA_002930495.1 Cecropterus lyciades | reverse complement strand
AGCGCGTTCAAACAAACAAACAAACTCTTCAGCTTTATATATTAGTATAGATTTTAATTATTTTTTGTTTATATTTCAGCCACCCTTAAAGTTTTCACCTTGCGCTCAGAAGAATGCTTCAGGTTGGCATATTCCATATGAGAAGAAAGTGGAAACAGATAATAATTACTTCAACAATGGAGATCCTGATTGTTCAGCTTGGCTCTGCTTGAAAGAAAAAAGTTGATAGTTATGTATGTCATAGCTAGGTTAGTTGAAGTTAAAAGTTTGTGATTAAGAAATAACTATTTGATAATAATAAACAATATAAATGTATCAAACATAATGTTTTATTTCTTCCAAGTATCTCCCTTTTTTTCAATTTAAATTAATTACGGAAATAAAAAGTATGTACACTGGCTAGGTACACAAATGATTCTCTAGTAAAAATAAGAATAATCCTGATTATAGCTTACCTATTATTTGATGTTACCATCACGCATTTCATATAAATATCAGACAGATTGTTGATGTGTGAACGCTAATCAGGTATGAAACTTCTTGGTGATACCTGAAAAATAAAATATTCGTTATTTTTATTTTTGATTGGATACATCTATCTATTTTGTTTGTCGCTTTGTTTTGACGTATGTTCGCAACCAACGAAATGTTTTATTTGGATTGATTGTGTTTAAATTATAAAGTGTATTTATTACAAACAAAAACATGCCTAAATCAGGAAAATCTCGAATGGAACAAACTCCATCTGAAATGGATAGACGTAAAGGGTCTAAAACTAACCTCCAGTCTAAATCCGAGCAGAATGTTAAAATATTGAAATCGGCAGACGCCGGTGAGTAGACAAAAAATTATATTGGATAAGATTTTAACTATTTATGGAACGATTTTGTAAAATTATTTTTAGTGCTCACCTGTCATACTTTAGTATGGAGCACCTATACACAATTTTTTGCTTTTCGATGAAACAATCCAATCGGTATGATCTGTGCTGTTAGTGAATGTTAAAGTATTGACGTTGGTGAGTGCCTCGAAGAACTCTTTGACTTGGTGCCTACATCACCCTTCCTCCGTCGCACCACACGCTACCATCCACATCAACTCATCTCGCGGCGGTACTTTAATATTCGGTTTGCGCGAACTTCGAGCTCTCTCCTGAGGTATTCCCGCAGAGGATGACATCGGACTCTTCTAGAAAGGTGCAGAAAGAGCTCTCGTTCAAAGCCGGCAATGCATTAGCCACTCTGGTGTTGCAAATGTCTGCTTGCAAAAGTTTTTTGTCTTTGATTTTAAGATTATTTATGCAGTTCATTAGCATGCATTTGAACTTTCAACACATGAAATTTTGTTTCATAAATAATAAAACTGTCGGCTAATTTTAATATAGGTACATCTTACCATATTGCGCGCAATTTCTTTATATGGATTACCATAACTATTTACCTAGCGAGTTGTTTAGCAAAGAAATTTATTGAATTCTGTTTAATTCGCTACTGTCCTGTTAAATACTAACAGTTCATAATAAATTTTAAGGGGAGATCGCAATGAAGAAAGTGTCATCCCGAATGCGCCGGAACATGGAAAGGGTAGAAATGCTCGCTCGGCCAACAGCGCGCCGCTTGCGTTCACTTTGGGATGAAAAGTGTGCGATATTGCCGCGGGAGAGAAGAGATAAGATTAAGAGTGCTTTAGAAGAAGATTATTTTCTCAGTCCCGAGTACATAGAACATTTATTAATAGAGTTTATCTTATAATATCAAACTGGTGATAGAAATTATATAGGTGTCTGCTACAAGTAGTTCAAGGCAAAATAAAATTCGAAAATAAAACGGTTATAAATTGTTATAACCATTGAATTGAATATACGTAAAATAGTTTCACTTACGTAATTAAGCTTGTTATTTCTTTTGAAAAAAGTTAATTAGGTGCATAATAGCTAGAAAATAAGATGTCATATTTACGAATACATGACTACGAGACACTAAGAGATATGAGAGTCTACAGTTCTATTTTAGGTACCTGTTCATTTCTGGATAAATGCGAAGCTATCTTCATATCACAGACTCGTTTCTATTTCCCAGGACGTATAAAAGGATGTAGCTATATTCATTACCATTAGCCGCCGTAGTACATTATACTTAAGAACAAATATGACAGCAAAATACGCCAATTTTGTGGTCCCTCAGTTTCGCCGTTTTGGATAATTGCGAGAGTTCGGGTTCTGTTAATTACAACAGGTCTATATATTGGTGGCGATAATATCGCAATCAAACCACAAACTGCTACTTCTCTTACAACACGTAAGGCTTTATCGCAACAAGCATATTCAAATCAAAAATTACGTTGTTACTTAGGCAAACAGAGCAATATTTTCAAGCACTGAGTGAATCGTCGAAGCGCTGGTCTGGTCCAGGGGGCATGGTGAGTCGCAAGGAGCAAGTAGAGAAATCACGAGAATTACGTCAGCGGCAGAAGTGGCTTGTCAACTTTAGTGCTCAGGTTTATAAACTTTATACAAGAGGTTTTAGTACATCGTAAATCAAGTCTGAGTAAAATATTAAAGAATTTCTCTCTATTATTTGTATTGAATAATTTCGCCAAAGCTATAGTCTTTGAAGGCCAAGTAGGGCCAAGAGAAATTGTTCAGTTAAAAAACTAGAACCGGTAGGTTTCCGGTTATGATATTTTTTGTTGAAGAATAATTTTATCGACCTAATAGGTACCTATAGCATGTTTTACCGTCCGGGTATATAGGCCTTTCGATTTCATGGCTGCACTGGACCCGGCAGCAGTATACTTTGGTATATTATAGTTTAAATGCCTATGTATAGATAAGGGGCTGAGGGAAAAACATGCTCCTACCTTCTTATACTTTTTTATATCGTGAAATAAAGTCTGCAATGAACAGTTATATAATGATTTGCATTATATAATAGTTAAAACATTTTACACAGAAGGTATCATAAAATGCGATTAATTCCAGGTGGCGTATCGAATGTGCGACTACATAGCTAAAGGTCAGAAGGAAATGTTGGTTTCAAATAGACTAAGGAGCATCGCAGACGTTGTATTGGAAAGAGTTGCTGAAATATTAGGTTATTATTAAAAAAATGTGGAATTACATATTTGAATGTGCAATTTAGTTAATGTAATAATGAATTTAGTAAGATTGTAGGGAGTTAAAATAATAGTTAAAGTACCTACCCAACGTTGAGAAGCGGCTTCATTACAAATATGGGGCACAGTATAAAATTGCACGGGAAAATTTTCTATTGTTTTTCGATGTAATCAATCAGCAGTATGATTTTAATTCGTGGTTTAACACTAGTGTCATCTTCATCACACCAATTTCTAACTTAGGTGTAACAGAAAAATCCTTACAGAATCAATTCAACTTAGTCCTCAAGGGTAGCAACGAATGTATATATGGTCGACCTTAGGTGTCTATGGGCGGTAGTTATCACTTACAATCAGGTGGACTTCATGGTCGTTTCCAGTAGCGGATCCAGCAGATTTTATTCGGAAGTTTAAGTTGATCAATAAGTCGGTGAAATATTTTGGACCCCTGCATTGGTTCCACCATTGAAAGTAAGTGAGTAAATATTGTACTTGTATTACTGATACCTAGGTGAACCAAAACCATCACGGACGCACCCGGGCCGTCTCCCACGGTTCATGGTGGCGATATCTGACCGCATCGCAGTATGGATCGAAAACGCGGTGTACCGAGCTGATGCTATCGAACCGAGGGAGTCCAGCGTGGATGAGCACATACGACTGGATTCCGAGAAACCCATTTGTTAAAGGTAATTCCATTATAACGTCCTCTCCAAGCGTTATGACATGGTGCAAAAAGAGCTTTGTTTCAAAGCCGTCGATGCATTGGCGACTCTGGTTGTAAATATGCGACGGTGACTAACTTCCACTAGGTAGCCTGTCTGCCTTTACGTTAAGTACAGCTATAAAAAAGTGAAGGTGGTAGAAACGTGGTTTGAATACAAAGGCTCAGACTCCCTATTTCTGCGGAATAACAGCGGTATCAAGCGATGCTATATTCTGAATTGAGAGGCACTTATACGAGGTGTTTAGATCTTATTGGTAGTGGATGGATGTTAGTGGATCTTATTGTTAGTGGTGATGGAGTCGATCACAGATCTGTGATTACGTCTGTGATCGACGCCAGCGATGGACCCTATCTGTGGTTAATTACACATATCTGTGAGCGGCAGTTGCTACGTAGCAATCAGTACCATCAGGTGGATGACATTCTTGATTGCCACTTCTTTGTCATAAAAAAGTTACGTACTTATCTAATTATAAAGCTTTTTTTCAGAGCCGACAATGCATTGACGATTCGTTTGGTTTTGCTCACCATCTGGTGGTGTAATAGAATAGAAATTAAAATAAACTAAGCAAGCCTTTAGTGTTGACCACAACTAAGAAATCGAACACTCAGTTATTAAATCAAAATAACTACAAAAATGTTTTATGTGCATAAATGTTTTATGTACTCACCTATGTAACTTGTTGTAATTCCTAGATGATTAACATCAATCGAAGGTGGACGGCAATATTTTAATATTTAATTGTTGGTATGAAATAAGACAGATATGAATTAACTAGGTATATGGTATCTTTTATAAACATAATTCATTTCAACCTACAACTTAGTTATTAAGAGAATTTTCCCTTTAGGTATAGATAAATATTTATTATTCTGCTATATGTAATTATTATTATGCTACATATGACATTCTTAGATAGATGTATACCTACATGTATGTATTAAGTACAAATTATACATTATTATACATATTCATTCGTTTTAATAATAATTGGTATGACCTTTTTTTGGAACGAGAGGGAACCTTCAAAAGGTATGTGTGATTTTTACCGCACTACCGCATTATTTTTAACCCCGGTTGCCGTCCTCGGCGCTGCGTGGGGGACTTCGGGATCTCCAACGCAATGCAAAAGTCCTCCAAGCGCGATACCCCTTACGGGCTCTCTCCGGTGAGCATTTGCAGTCACCGTGCCTTCATATGTTACGATGGTATGCGACCACACATGCCGCCTGCAACCCCAGTAGCCCCCTTTTTAGTCATCTTTTACGACAGGCAGGGTATACCGTAGCCCTATTCTGGTCCCGGAATTACAGGGACAAACTGGTAAGACCTACCTACCTATTGACCAAATGGAAATTTGACTATCATAGTCAATATCAACTACCTATTAAAAGGAAGAAAATTGTTTGATAACCAAAAGAACAAAACGGGACGCCTGGCAGATGTGAAACATCGTATTCGTAAAAGTATGCATAAAAGACTAGATTGCGACAGGAATTAAATATATATTAAAGCATAAAGAAAAAATTAAATATCATGATTTTTTACAGAAAATGATACTTATTTAATGAATATTTACTGTAATTAAATACAAAATTCAATATAAATTTGGTATATATATCCATGGTATGTATACAGTCGATCTATAGTAGTGTGTACGGTGTGGCGAACCCGTCGCCACGGCAAGTCTCGCCACGCAAACAATCAGGTTTATTTGCGCCTATAGATGTTTCACATCATAAAACCCTTTTTTTATCATCTATGGTCTATATTATTTCGACCTAGTCGAATATATGGTATATATACGACTTTGTCATTTACGAAAAGTTCATTATTGGTAATATCAAGATACAGTATGCTTATTTAAATTGATGTTATGCATGTCGTAAAAGTGCAGGAACTAGTAGAATGATTAAAATATGAGGAACGCCTACGTTTAAATCCAGTTTAAGATACGGTAGGCATAGAATTACCGTATTACTTACATTGTAAACAAAGACAACTATGTCAATGTCTAGATCTTGTTTTATCGGTAACACTTGTTAAGTGTTTGATAAAATATTCACGTTTGGTTGACTTTATACGGTGATACTTAATTTTGACAGAGGATAAAATTTATAATTGACATATATAATTACAACATATTGTTCAGAAAAAAAATGATTTTTCTTAGTTAATTTCTTAGATAATAACAAATACATATATCTTTATTCCTGAATATAGGTAGTATATATTCGACTCGTTTGGGTATACGAATTACGTCAAAATTTCGAATTTAATCACATTTCAATGTATCATTTATGTTAAATGTCATAGCAGCTATAAATTATTAAATCAAACAATTATTGATAAAAACGGAATAACATACACAATAATAATAATCATAATACGATAATAATAATTAAAAAAAAAAACATTTATATGCTTAAATCTGTCAAAATTTTGTCCACGGTTAGAAACCAGCTTTTTTCACTGGTCTTATTAATATTCTGATTAGATTATGTAATTAATATTACATATATCCTAAAGTGTATGTTTAGTGTCTCATGTTGAGGACAAATTAAAATTGAATGAAATGTACTCTAGTCTTTCAATTGCGTAGAGACATCCGAGTCTATGTGTAGGATATAATTAGTGTTAGAGGCTTTATTTTTATTTATTTTATTGTGTTTCAATTTGTCTATTTTTATGATTTATCTATCTTTATCTCTCTATTCTATATATCTTGTTACTTTACAAATAAATGCCCTACTTGTCCGCTTTCTTAACAACACGATCGTTGTCTGGTAAAGAGTGGTAGCAGACCTTAAGTGCGCTCATTGTAGACATAAGATACAATAACCTGCCAAGTGCGAGTCGGCGAATAGTTCCACACCCTTATCTATGAAAACGAAAAAAAACATATTTGTTGAATGGGAGCACCTCTTAAATAATGATTTTATTCTGTTTTTAATATCTGTCGTTATGGCGGCAACAGAAAAACATCATATGTGAAAATTACAACTATCTAGTTATCATGACATACAGGCTGGTGCCAGTCAGACGGACAGACGGACAGCGGAGTCTTAGTAATAGGGTTCCGTTTTTACTCTTTTGGTACGAAAACCTAAAAAGTATCCATAAAAAAATAAAATGCCTCCAATGTCCCTTAAAAAAGCGAGTGTATCTTCGACGATCCTTTGTAGCTACGTTGTAAGGTTGTTCCCTTTCACGCCGGCTAACCACCTATTCCCTCACAAAGTCCTTAAAGCACTAGTCACATAATAGTTAGGTATATATGCATATATATACCTAACTATTATGCGGTGGTAGAGCTCTTTGTGTTTCGACTCCGGAAGCACCACTGCCACACCTATTACTGCCTAATAACAGCAGTGTTGTGCGCTGTTGTGTTCTGGTCTGAAGGGTGTGGTGGAAGGTGGTGGAAGGAAGACATACTTTTCCGAGGCATTCCATCTTAGTCCTCAGGGGTAGCATCTGTGGCCAATCTTGTTTGAGACTTTGATCTTATCTAAGTTTGATTACAGATGTTCATGGGCGGCAGTAGCCATTTACCATCAGGTAGGCTGCATGCTCGTTTGCTACTTCCGTACTAAAAAAAATGAATCTATTATAATTATATTACCGTAACAAAAGAATAAGAGCTTTCATTGTTCAATGTTATATAATTTATTTACAAAAGTCACAAGTTTATTAGCAAACATTGATATAACAGTTCTATATTTTTAATCTCTTTATCATTCCAAAAGTAGGTTGTCGCACCAATATCGCTTGTAAATGCAAACATCTGTTGCAGTCATCGCGAACTGATCTAATAAATTATAATTGTTTAACCATATCTGTACTAGGCGGTGGTGCAAAACGTGTTCGTGTTTTTTCTTGCAATCAGGTATTTTCATTAGACATTCAGATGTGTTGTGACCTTAGGTGGTGCTAAGGGATACCTACATATAGTACTTGTTGTCGACCTTCTGGGGCCCTATATAACGTGGCTGTCTTCCGCAGATCAGCATAGTTTGCACTTAGAAGGCATCAAAGCAGTTCTAGTGAGATCTACTCAAACCCACTACCATCAAAATGAAATTCCTCGTACGTATAAACTTTTAATTGTTCAAATTTGAAAAATATTATATATATAAGTTTTTACATCTTATTATACATATTATTATCAAAGGTCAATAATTGCATATAAAAAAGGTAAAATAAATTAATTCTAATACAAAGTTGCAGTAACAACCGTACTATGTACAATATGGTAATTTTTCCTCATTATATTGATAGCAACCATATCTCGCATTAAAGTAAAATTATCGCGAATTGCGAAAACGTATTACGCAAACGTTTCGCAATAAGTTTCAAACTGTAGTTGCTACATTAAAATATTCACTTTCTGTTTGAAATAACTTTTTTAATGTAATTAGAAGAGCAATAAATTTACACACTATTTTTATTCAGTCAGTATTCAAGTCGCAGAGTTCCATCAAATGCAAAATAATATCCATGTACTTATTTTAATGAAGGTTTAATTAGAGGAAAATTAATTAAATTAGTGTTCAAGTTGTTGCGACCGCTAATATGTAGCTACATGCAAATAATATTTAAAGTTAGGTCTAAATTAGTAAATACACCTGCAGGTAATGTAGCGACATTCAGGACAGCGGTGCTTATTATGAATTTATTCTTAAGTACCTATTGTAAAGATTTCTTAAAAGCGAATATTTTAGTACACGCATACTCTACTATGTTATGGTGTAGCCTGATTATTTTCATGCTTCCCCATTGCGAGCCAGCAAAAGTTTGAAAACTTGCTAGCGCATGTACCTACGGAGATTAAAAACACATTTTATTGCCGTCATAATATGAAGTAATTTTCAACAATAATTACATTAATGATCATAATTACATTGCGGCGATGGGTTTTTTATCGAACATTTGACTAGCGAACGACTACCTGATGGAAAAGGCAACTGCCGCCCATGGACATCTGTAAGCAACTTCATATAGAACAGGGGTTATCACAGATGCGCGAGGACTAAGATGGTCGCCTCATATACATAAGCAAACCGGCAACCACACTCTTCCCCCGAAACGCAAGAACTACTTCACAATTGGCGTGGCGGTGGTTCCTCCCTGGGAAAACTACAAAGGTTCCGCCACGTGCCAAGCTTCGTATAGCATTGATGTTGCCACAGAAGCAACATCTCTAATAGCGATATGGGAAACTGTAAGATAAGCTGTTCTAACCAACTTATCAAAAATGTGCATTCCCCTGGGACTTAGCTAGTCTTCTTTTGTCAACTTTATAACTTGGTTTTAAGTTTTGTTAAGGAGATGTTAAGAGTAATACAATAATAGTGGTGTGTGAAATGAGAATTTTGGGATTATTTTACTGCGTGGTTTTTCAAATTAATAATTAAAAAAAAATAAAAAAAAATAGAAAAAAGAAAAGTATAAAACTAAATGAGCATCTCTTTTAATTATAAAATTGTTTTCCAGGTGTTCTTCGTCCTCTGCTTCATCGCCCTGACCGCGGCTGCTCCCCAGTTTGTCTGGCCCGGCTACGTGGGTCCGGCTCTGGGCGGGGTAAGTTGATAATCAAGGACCTCTTAAATTTGGGTAGAATTGTTCATTGTTCATTGGCTCCCGGTCGTGTAACTTGATATAAAGAATTTTGACCGTCAATCTATTTAGCAGCAGTGCAGCTATAATGTTCCATTAGTATTAAATTATCCTACAATTTTAATCCAAAGGCAGATTGATCATTTCCTAAAAGTCAATTGCTGGGCATAAAAGTCCCGAAGAAAGTTGAATAATTATAACAAATACTGTTAAGTTTATCTACTGCACAGTAAGTTGCCGCTCACTGTACAGTAGATGAACTTCACAAGATTTTTTCTGATTTTAATGTCTATTTGTCTTGTCATCCAGTTATTTACCAAAAAAAAAGAAAATGGTGTCATTCTGCGCCAAAAATAAATATTATTAAATGTATTTAAGGTCCACTTACAAAATACACTGTCATATTTTTTTTGTTTGTGAAATTGTAAATGAACACACATAATAACACTATATTTTATATATTTATTTTCCAGACTGTCGTGGCAGGTCCCACTGTCGTGAACGGCTTCGGCTATGGAGCACGATACATCGCACCCTTCATATAGATGCTGGACAATTGTCCGCACTCTGACACCGACCTTACAATCACAATATTGGCTCGTACCCCATGTCCGATAATAAATGCTCAATATGAATAAATAAAACAGTTTTTTTTTAATCATAACAATTCGGTCGATTTGGCGTGTTTAGACGCGGCAAGTATTTGGTTTAGTCGTAAAAGAGTTGGCCCTGTGTAAAATCTTAATCTTCTAGTGGAAATGTCCTCAAAATCTGCTGGTTCAACCTGCTGTTTCCTATGATGCTAAAATAGTTTAGGCTGTATGATCTAAAAAATTTCGGAACAATTTTTCCTACATTTGTCGTTGACTGAATTTATAAAATAGATATGAATTAATTTTCTTTAATCTGGTAATTTACATGTCTTTTTTCAAGCTTAGAGTTGCTAGTCGTATCTATATGAACGTTACAGAGTAGTCTAACGAAACGAAACTATTAAAACTGGTCCAATGTGATATGCGGTTGAAGCTTGATCTTTGCTTCCAAATATCTACTAATAGAGAAAGTATTTTATGGCAGAAATGTTTCGTGGTCGAGACGTCGCGTTTAAAGAATAAAATTATCATAAAAAGCAAGTTGACATAATATTTGTGATTTTTTATCGTGTCATTTTAATTAGATAATTGGAATGGACGAATCGTTCAGGCGTGGCTAGCTTTTACTGGTTCTTTTTGCGAGGAATACTAAAGAGAAATACAAGAGACATGTATTAACGTATAACGCTATAAAATAAGAAACTAGAAAAATACTTGTTTACTAATCTTTTATCTTTTCAAATCCTTTTTAAAAATGACTGTCCAAATGTCAATCTTCGAATTTCTCAGTTCTCTGCAGGGGTTGGAGGTGTCTCCTCGCCTCGCCTCACCTCACCCCCTTTCATCCGTCACCGCACCTCATCACATTAAAGCTTCTTACCACTGCTCCATTACAATTGTGTATTATTATGACTGATATATGGGTAATATGGGAGAGAGTAGTCTTATCTAGACTCAGGATCTTACTTATTAAATCATGGTCCAAGAAGGTAAAATTGAAATATATCAATATTTCTGAAACTATGATCCATATTTGCCCGAGTTTTCCAATCTTTTTCTTTATTTGTAATTTATCGCAAAAGTCCATGTTTAAATGACTCAAAGAATGGCCGATCATCATGTCTTCTCTTAAAAATGTCTTCAAATAACCCAGTTACGCTTATCCATCCTTATATAGGTACATCAGTCCACCTTCCTTCCATCCACCATCCATCAGTCCTATGAAGGCTTGTAGCCTCGTTATTGGAGGCTATTGACCCCTAGTCGCTTCATACGACATTCACGGGGAGAGAGAGAGTAGTGCTATTCAAGATCACATGACACACGGCAGTAACACTCAGCTTGACCGCAATTACAATCAGTTACAAATCAATCAATAAATACTGTTACAAATCAGGGTAAACGTCCATTTCATAAATACAAACTTTGAAAATTACAAAACAATATTACTAAAAAATATCGTGTGATTGTAACACTGATCGAAAATTTTTATCTTGTGACTACGAAATGTTTATCGAGTGCGCAAAATTATTTGATCTCGATCGTGATTGCCCAGTGTACTCACTATTAGGTCACTCAGAGACACAATGAACTGAATAGCATTGTGTAAGTTAATAATAAGACATAACAATAACACCACTACTAACCTATAAATGCGGTTTATAAGGTTTAGTTAAGCAAATGTATAAAAATATATAAAGTGTAAGACGGTCAAATTGACTGCATAAAGCACACCAAAAAAAAAAGAAAGTAAAAAATTGAAAATAGGTAGGTACATAATATCAAATAAAGTCAAATTACGACAGCTTCCTTAAAACATAAAATCTCGTGATATTAAACACTTATTATAATATGAATATTTTGTTGCAATAAAGTCGCTGGACATTCCATCTCATCTTATGAGATTTCCGATTGAATTACAAAAATTATGTACGTTGGCCACGATTTTTGAATATTTAACAAGTTACATCAAGGTTTCCTTATCCTAGCATAATATTTCTAATATTAATGTGCCTGGTCTCTACTACTTGCCGAATTGAAGAGGAGAACGCTGTTGGATGGCTACCGGTTAGTTTTTACAATGGAATTCAAATAATCTGTTCAATTTAACAATCTGTTGTTCCCTAGCTTGTGCAATTCTATCCGTGTCGTGAGAGAGGTATGTGGGTGTGACACATTTGTGAATATAAAAATATTAACTCATCTGCGCAAACGAGAAAGGAACATTAATGGATGCAATTTGATCTAAAAATGGAATGATTCACGTTCACATAACGGCGCGGCGATTCCAAGAGATAGTAAAAGTGAGACGGGCACAAAGAGAGTAAAACCTGCGGTGAAAAACAAACAAGGGTTCTGTATGTTTGTGATTATAATAATTATTGTATGATTAATAAAGTGATTTATTTATTTTCATTTAAATTCAGGCAGGAGTGGTACCGCAGGACCGGTCGGAGTGGCGCAGATTAGGGGAGGCCTATGTCCAGCTGTGGACTTTCAAGGGCTGATGGATGGATGGATGGATTTAAATTCCATTCGTTACTTTAGTAAATTATTTCTATGATCATGATTATTAATAGGAAATATCAAACAGATTTAAATTCTGTATACATTTCGACCTCCTTATAAGTGTTACAGGAAAATCCATTTGTAAGATTTCAGGAATAGATCTAAATGTCGTGTGGAGTAATAAGAATGTCATTTTTATCTTATGGAAGTAGCAAACGAGCATGCAGTCCACCAGATGGTAAGTGCCCACTGCCGCCCATGGACATCTGTAATCAACCCAAGATCAGAGTCGTACCTTCGATTAGCCACAAATGCGTTGCTACCCTTGAGGGCTAAGTTGAAACGGATACTCAGATAACTATAGATTGGACCTTTGTCATAATGTTTTTAAAAATACAGAATTTCTGTTACCCCGCGGCGTCTGTGCGGTGGAATATGGCCTAAGTACTTTTTGGGAATTTGTGTGGCGTGTGATGTCGGCCTTGAATAGTGCCACTCGATTTCTTCCCGAGGATGTCGTGAGAGGTGACTTAGGACCAAAATCCAGGAGATCGGATGTACACCAGATCCAGTAACCGTGCCCTGGATTGAGGTAATGATGATATAGATGAACTGCAGTCTAAGCTTGCCGTCTACATCTATAAAATTAATTTAAGACATGTACGTGACGTGATAACATTACGAGTATAAATAACTTTTAACCATCAACGTGTCTTTCGAATTTTCTTTTACCGTTGGAACAAGGTTAACTAGTAATTTAAACGTGATTTGCTCTAATAAGTTGCAAGCATTCGTTGTAAATTACTTATATATTTAGATTAGATATCTATAAGAGATTTACTATAACACCTAAAGAACCACAAGTAATAAAAAAAGGTCCAAGAGCGCCGCGGAACTGCTGACATAATAACACTGGAAGCGCGTTCACTTTGCCTCTTTCAAAGTGATCGATACAATTTAAATTTGTATCCACTTGATATTATTATGTCATGAATTCCATTTAAATTCTTTCATTTGTAGTATGTTTATTGAATATTTTAAGAGCATTCTGTCTTAATAGATAATAAAAGGTACTCTCAAGAATTCATGAAACTTTTATTCTGTGTTGGATATTAAAACAGTTACAACAAACAATTCACATTCAAAGTGATGCATATTTACTATCTTATAGTGATTATAATCACAATAAGGTAATAAATATGTACAATTATGGATTCAACTCCAAAAAGTTTTTTGGAAATATTAGTATTCCACGCATAAAAGTTTTTTAATTTAAATTTTATTTTTGTATGGACCCATTCATACAAAAATAAAATAAAATAAAATAAAACCCCAACGCTATAAAGATATGTGAGCAAACATTTAAAAAGTAAAAAATAGTATCTATCATCTATTGATGAGCCGTCAAATTCAAGCCAAAAAATTGTGCTACAATGTTACCTGTTTAGGAGTTACGTTTCCACAGACAGAAAGACAGACATAGCAGTTAAACTTATAACACCCCTCTTTTTGCGTCGGGGGTTAAAAACTGATCTTTAAGTCGATTTTTAGTTGCAAACTTGGATATTCAGGCGTCCTCTAGATTCCTTCTAAAAATAGGAAATTATAACTTTAATTTGTGTTATGTAATGTTATTTGTTACCAATAGCAGTGCATTGGGAACGGGTAAAATGAGAAAGACGCTTTGGAAAGGTGTGTATCGGAGTAGTGTTACTTAATCAATTGATTACGGTATTTCTAATGGCAATTAAAGTATGAATTCCGGAACATAATAAGAGTAATATGAGCGTATTGACTGCACAAGTAGGCATTGCATTACAGGAGCTGTCGTTTACTTAAATGTCATTGATTTAATTTCATATCTGTATTAGATTGAGCTTTGATTTTTATTACAGTAGTACTATTTTTATGATTACGATGAAATCATATTTATTCGTTTTGCAGTGCAGGGCAGTACAGTGTCTGCCGTGTTGAGTTATGCGTGTTTTGACGGAGGGCGTTGGTTTATTTTATCTAACATTGAAAATATTATTCAATGCCATCTATGCGTTCTATGTTACCGTTCAAGCCCTTTTCAAGTTTTTGAACACCAAATACCTGAATCCATTGTTATCTTATTTTATTATTCGGTAGAAAAATAACATAATGTATATTTTCTAGTGACAAGTTAAATCTAAGAAATATAATATCAGTTATTAATATAAATCCTGTATATTGCCGTCTTTTTACGCTCTTATTTTTTTTATATGACAATATCAGAAAGAGGGTAATGTTTTTCGAGGGTACGTACTTCTAAAGGCGTTAAGTAAATAATTATAAAAAAGGAGAGGAAATAGGAAATGAATAGGGATTGTTGTATTGATTAAAATTTATTTGATTTATATATGTAAGAATTATTAAATTCTTACATATTTTTAATCTAGGCTGATGATTATTACGGTACTTTGGTTATCTCTTCGTTCATTACCAATTACTTGCATGTTTACTAAGGATACAATGTTTAAGTTAATCAATTGTTTTTTCACATCTATGTAATCGATACGGTTAAGTGTAAAGATTATAACAGTAAAACAACTACATACACACAAAAATACTACTACATGTTTATAAACAGTTATTCCCTGCCTGTTGTAAGAGGCGACTAAAAGGGGGTTTTCGTGATATCGGGCGGCAAGAGTGGGTGCTCGAACTGTCCAGCCAAGCGAACTTGGGAAGGACGACGGTATGTGTGGGCGACCACAATAAATGCGAATTTATACGATGCGTTCTGGCGGAAGTTACAGTCCTTAGGGGAAGGAGCTCATATATGACCGTCCATAGGTCCTCTAATCATATCCGGGTTTTATAAAAATGTCCACAGCTGGCAATATTTACTTACCATTAGGTAGAATGCACCCTCACACTTTTATATAATAAAAGAGTTTATGTTAAATTATGATACAAGTAACTAATGTGTGTATCAATATAAACCCAAATCGTAAGGTTGTTGGCCCTATATAAAATTTGTGATCTTGTTTTGCTCATGTTTTAAAATTACTTTACTTTCATTTTTTGAATCCATTACTCTAAACAAATATAAATCTTGACTATAAAAAGGCTAGCTATTTATCCGTGCGTAACCACAAACTCGTAATTTCTTATGGTTAGCACCAAGTTCTTGTTGTTAAAATAATAATCCGCCTCAGACCAACAAAAAAAGATAAAGAAAGCCTTCCGGAACATTTTATTAAACCACAACTTACAACTTCTACCACTTTTAAAATTGTGCATCCGTAAATGTCGTGAATGTAAATTATTGAAAGATTACTATGTCGTATTTTATTTACTAGCCTTAATGATTTTTACCAGATTGCAAAAATTTAACTCCTCGGTCGAACCATTGTAGTTCGACCAGGGAGGTACTATCACCACACCTATTTTTAATGTGAGGCAGTTCTTGCTTTACGGTAGAAAGAAATGGTTACTGGTTCACTTATATATGAAGCTACCATCTTAGTCCTCAATAGTAGCAACACATCTGTGATCGACTTTAGATAGGACCCTTGTTTTATATGAAGTTGAAGGTGCACTAAATACTCGTTTGCTATTTTAATATGTTAAAAATATTACACCCAAACGTTAATATTGTATTCTAGCGTAACATCTGATCCCAGATTCTACTTGGTACAATACGAATTGGCATGATACTCACAGATACGTGTGAGTAATACTCGTATAATGAATATTACGCAAATTGTAAGAATTCGGTGTGATTCAATGTTACATTCAAGAGAAAGTCCCTCATTTTTGGTCTAAGAATTTTGCACATTATAATCTTTGTGTATGGCATTTTTAATAATAGTTCAGTGTAATAATCATTAATTAAATGTTCCTGACTGATAATTTAATCAATTACAATTGTTTTATAACATCTTTTTTATTAAGATGTTAAATAACTTTTAATACTTGATATTTAGGATTATGCACAAATGATATGATCCCGAAAATTGCATTTTTTTAACATTCGTATATTTAACAGGTCATGCTAACATATGATACAAAATCGACCCAATACATAATTAAATTAAATGTGTATTAAAGTATAAAATTAATTCAATTTACATTACGCAATATGATGTTATAAGCAATCATGGAAAATATAGAAAAATATTATATATGTTTGTGATGATTAAATCTTCTAAAGTAAAAGCGTAGATTTAATGCAGAGTTGTGTAACGAAACTTGTTCGTACAAAATTGTGGACTAAAGTTAATAATAAAAGGATATGAATATTTAACGGATATTAACTTCCTCATTTGAATTAATTGAGGAAATTAAACAGTAGATCTCAAAATTTTATATTATCATTACAGTTATAATAATGTAAAATTTGTTGAAAGTACTACTTCATTTTACATTGAATACTGAAGTAAATATATTAACAATTAGCAATTGGAAAGTACAAAATAGTAGCGTGTTTTTAAAGGTGGCTTTTATTTATTTTTGTTTATGTTTATAATAATAGACTTCTTGTCAGCAACTGAAACTGTTATATACTTCATTTATTATATAATTCTAAGGTCATAAAATATTTTTAAAACTTTTAATTTTTAGAAATTTCTAAACGTCTCGTTTAAACTAATTTTGTATTTTAGTTTCGAACAACTTAAGAGATACTCTTACCTAATAACGTGTAGCGTGCACTTAATTATATACATTTAGGTACACGTTAATAGTATATTTTAGATAAAATGTGCAGCTTAAACACTAGAAAACTGGATGCCTTGCATTACTAATGGGAAATCATTAACGATAAATGTACTTTCTTGCAATTAGTACAGCAATTTGTTGATGAGTCTGTACTGATTCAAAAGCAGGTTTCAAATTTTATTACCTACTAGCTGATCCCGCGGTTTCACCCGCGTTTAAAAGAAATGTAACGTGAAATTTTATACCTTTAATAATTCTATTTTATTTTTTTAAATACATGTTTCCCGCA
>MOOZ01000543.1:1616584-1629586 GCA_002930495.1 Cecropterus lyciades | reverse complement strand
AAAAACTGTTAAAAAATATTGGTAAAAAATATTACAAACAGACACTTCAATTTTATTTATATGTATAGATGTATAGATTAAGTTAGCATAAATTTAAGTCATAAATTGTTTAAAATGTATTGTATAAATGTATATAACTTGTGGTCGAAAATTTTACTTAGAATCATATCTTTTAGAAAATTTGATTTTAAGATTGTGTCAAAGCAATTATACACATATACTTTTATAAACATATACTTATTAACATATACTTTTTAATAATTTAAATATGTAGCTTATGTTAACATGTATCCTTTAATTAATAAGAGATTTTTTTATATTTTACTACATAATCAGTGCCAATTTGAAACAGTTTAACCAGGCGTTAACTTTCCGTAAACACGACTGGCATTATATTTTCTTGTTAGTAAACAATGTTTTTACAATCTGGCATTGTTACGAGGGTGAGATGGAATTATGATGTAACCAAACATAGGATATTAAGCACAGCGTCGGTTAGAAAGTAGGCCATCCGCAAAACGCAGTAATCCTGTTCCTAAACTAGTTATCTTTGATCATCTTATAGATATGTAGAATGCCTTTCTTCACCCATCTTATCTAACTCATTTTATTAATGTTACTGACCAGTCTCATATAACGTAGCGTAATACTTACGTGAATAATATCTTATGCATTTATTTGCATGGTTCCTCAATATTATGTCTCTACGTACTACTCGTAATATTACATTAACATTCCTTTGGTGGCTAGCTATAATTATAACAAAATGACACATTTTGTCAAAACATAATACAATTGTATTGTATTCATATTTTAATACTATGCGATGTGTGGTCCTGGTATGGACCATGTTTACTTTGATTTGGTCGCGTGTACATTATACGCGTAGCACACGCGTGTTACTAATAAAACCGGCCAAGTGTGAGTCGGATGCGCACACGAAAAAACACGTTTCTTATACAAGAAACGTGTTTTTTAAATAAGTATTTTAAAAAAGTTTTAAATAAGTATTATACAAGAAACGTGTTTTTTAAATAAGTAATTTAAATAAGTTTTAAATAAGTACTTATTTAATTCTCTTTTAGTATTTGTTGTTATATCGGCAGCAGAAATACATTATCTGTGAAAATTTTAACTGTCGAACTATCACGGTTCATTTGATATAGGCTGGTGACAGACAGACAATCGGACACTGGAGTCTTAGTAATAGGGTTCCGTTTTTGTCCCTTTGTGTAAAGAACTCTAAAAAGCAGTCATTTTGTGACATGATGTACCCCACTTTGAGTCATACTGATATATTATAACGGATATGAAGATTCAGATTCCCTTAGATCAACGACTAGATATATGTAATAATGAACTTGAAGGACTGGTTAGTTATTTATATTAAATGCCTCATCTGGGTCATCAGATTACATATGATAGTACTTTCGTTTTTGGCCTAGCGTGCAAGGTTCTTAATGTCCTCCATTTTTGGATAACATGTATTTTCCGATAATGTAATAATTAATTATTATAATGTATTACATTTTTATCTGAGTCTTACTTAATAAATATTGCTTAATAAGTCATTAATGAATATTACTTAATAAGATTAGTCTGCTGTAGTTAAAAAGAAAATATTGCGGGACATGCCTTAACGGGAAAACATAAAATGAATCGCTTTATTACGTATCAGATACAAATGTCTTATAGATATTATGTCTAGTTTAACTACCGTATAATGGAACATTAGTAAATAACTCCACTCAAGAAAATCAACCAGGAATCATGATAATCTTATAAAATTGTGAGTTACGCGAATAAGGTACAATTTATTTCTTTCATTGAAATGACTTTGAAAGATAATGTGCTGAGAGTGGCTAGTTGTAATCTAGCTACTGTGAAAATTGGGACGAGATTTAGTAAATTACATAAGAAGCGACTGTTACCAATAAAAACTCGGAAACTTGATGTCCAGTCACGTTTAACTAAGGCAGATAACGGACTTGACTTGTTTACATCTCACTCGCTTTTTGCATGACGTTTTCTGTCGTGATTCCTGAGGCATGAACACGCAGCTACACGCAGCCGGCAAAAAGTTTCTAAGAAGTATTTATAAGCTTTTTGCTTTGTGAAGTTTAGTTTTGTCCCTTGATTTACCGTCACATCTCTTTCATAAAAGCAACAAACAATCGTGCAACCTAAATAAGATTCGTACAGCTTAAATAAAATTCGATAATGAATGCGGAGCTGCTTCCGAGATTAGTTCTCGGAAGTTAGAATAGTTGGAACAGCTTCAGCTAGTAATACTAGCAAATACGTAGTATTACATTATTTTATTTTATTAATCTATATGAAGGATGTTGTAGTTGTTTTAACTCAGATCTCAGGTCAGGTAACACATTAATGGCCGACCTCAAGTAAAACTTTAATCTTTCAATTATAGGTAATGGGTTGTTATGATTTTCATCAGTCCCTTAAGTCAGTCAGTCACTTAAGTCAGTCTTCAGTCACTTAGTCAATCACTGCTAACTTTTTACTATTACAATTTTAAATTGTAATTGAATTGGATTAAATTTTCGCAAACTATTTCATTTTTCAATTATTGAAAAATGAAATAGTTTGCGAAAATTCAATTTCACTAATTGTAAGTACTACCTGCCTAGTGAAGACATAGCCTTATTTGGTACTAACGGCGTTTGACCACTGACACCTCGGAACTTGCGTAACACATTGTTTATTTTAACGTGTTTGGTGTTACGAATTTAATGTTTGTCGCTAAATTGGGTTGTTTGCTATTCAATTGATGCTGATAAAGTAACGAATGAGTTCTGTAGGTCAAGATTGATTATGCCTTTTGTTACATTTGATATCTTCTCTTCAATTCTTTTTTCGTTTACTTAATTAATTCCTGGATTAAGCTTTGAGACTTAAATAACTGACATACATAAGTCATATTATGAGTTTAGAGAGAAAATATTGAACAAATGAGCATAATATAGGACAACTCGTCTAGAAAGTATTCTGATTCTTTGATTATATAGATTTACTTTTCATGTTTAGACGATAGTTTTCCAAACGCAGACCGCATGAGACTCGTACTAATTTACCAGTTTTATTTAGTAGTATTTAAAGTTAAGCTTTCTCATATGCTAAAATATTAATTTTTGAAAACAGAAATAACTAAGTAATAACAAATAACATAATCTACAATTATAGTACCTCACTGTATTTTTTATACCGTGTGAGCCATGTATACATGCGAAAACGAGTAACAAACTCCTAAAGAAATCAAAATTTATCATATTGTCTTGCTTGTAATATAGTTGGTCTTCCTGGTATTCGAACCCGGAACCCTTAACATGTCTGAATACCGCTTTTGTGATCGGAGCGCTACGCGATTCGTTGTAGCGGTGATGCTAAGTCAATCCAATTCTTTATTGCTATTTGTGAATTAATTCATATCCATACAGATATTAAAAATGAAAAATTCACGCGTCGTTCATCGTGTATATTCGTAAAAAATGTTTGGGCTCTGAAAATAAGTAATAATAGACATTTCTGCCACTTCAAAAACATATATCTGTCTTTTGTTTGAAATTACATCAAACCAAAACCACTAAATTTAATGAATAGGATTGTATCTTGAGGTAACATTTCATTTTCATATTATTAAAGTTAATCAAATTTTTCAAAATTTATTACAATTTAAAGTCATGTTACCTTTTTTTAACGTGGGTAAACCACAGATAGTTAACAATTACTTTTTGAAACAGAATTTCGCCCATTTGTCACTGTTAAGAATATTTGCTACGTCATATTGCATATTTACCTATTTATAATACATAGAAATCAAATCAATTTTGGAGCGGTGTTTTACAAACAGAATTCTATAAAACTCTATTTCTTTCCCCAGAAATTACTGGGGAAAGAAATAGAGTTTTATCACCGTTAGAGCCAACGAAACTTATTTCATAACTATGTCACAGATCAAGTTGTCTTCGGATGTCCGGGCAATATTTTCTCGTATGTAGAACATGTGTGTGCTTAATATCCATTCCACACCCACATCAAAGAAAGCGAATGTTGGCACATTTCACATGCCTACTGCTTTACGATCTGTTCATACGACACTATAATGCAAGTTTTTGTGCTGGAAAAATTATATTTAATAATCAGACATGTAATTGTGTAAACTTCGATGTATTTGGTTTTGAGGAACGTATTGAATTAGTTCGTAGTTCGTACCTTTCATTCGGTGTAATTTGTAGTCAAATTCGAAAAAAAAAAACAAGCAGTATAATTCCATGTGAACCAAGCCTTATTGCTGTCTGAGGTTGCAAAAAAGTATAATATCTACTTTTGAGCTGCTCACATTTTTGTACATTATGTTATGCCAGGTCTCACGTCGAATGTATATTAGCATGTATATTTTAGGAGCAAGATCCATAATTAAAATTATATAATATGAACGAGCGCATACAGTAACAACCCTTACTGTATGCGAGGCCACATTCGACCATCAGGTCGACTAAGGCCTCCCTGCTAGGTGACGAGGTGGTAGAACTCTTTGTGGTTTGACTTCAGGGGCTCTATCCCATATCTATTTTGGTTCTGAATTGAAGGCAGGGAGACATCGTTGCAAATCAACGCACTACATAAGAAGTCGCAACTTAGTCCTTAGGGGTAACAATGCACCTATGGACAACTATACAAACAAAATTATAAAAAGTACAACAGAATTAAACGTCTATTTAATATACGTATACGTATCTATAAAGCGATACACGATTGTTAGTCATCGGGATTAGCGAAAGTGTTGTCGAATGCGATAAACACGTGCTCGATTCACATGCTAAGTGCATTACAGACATGTGTTGAAATACAATCGAATAAAAATTGAGTTGGTAGTTTCGTTGTAACATGGTTTATTTCAAATTTGTTAATTTGTTAACTGCTAGAAATTCTCAAGTTTGCTCAATGAATAAAATGCAATGTTAACAAAAGTTTGCGGAGTTAAGCGTACAGCGTTAAGCTACAGATTACTTTAATCGGGCGATTTTATAGAATACAAATTGTGAATCAATGTTTTTAGTCTTTGATTAAGATAAGAAACTCCTGAAGAAAATTGAGTAATAAATGAGTATGTGCGACATACTACCTTACAAAGCAGAACACATAACACTACTACTATATCATTCGTTCAAGTATATTATCGAAATACTTGACCAACATTTAAATAGGCATAGCAATAAAACAGTTTTCCTCCAGAGGCATTTCATGAAGACATTATTCCACTCAAGACCAAGTCGGCACTTTGAAGGAAAGCATTTCCGTACAAACGTAACTACTGTTAGCTTCGTTTTTCTCTCAAGTCACGGAGGTTTGCACTTCGCCTTTTGTTTTGACAAAGTTGACTTCAAAATGCTTATTAACTCTATTATAATGTAATGTACCGGATTCGGTGTTCGGATCTATGTTAGACAATAGAGTTATGTAATGTTATTGTTCGATTGCCGAACGGGTTATGTTCAACAATGGATATCTACTTACCCACCTCTATAGATTTCGTTTCCGTCTTTTAAATCACATTATATTACAATATTCGTCGATTTGAACTTTAATTGTAATGGAATCGATTAAAAATCATTTTGAATAAATTATTTAATTATATATGGTAAAAAATGCGAATCATTACAAGTAGGGATTGCAATGCAAAGTAGAATATCGCATAATTTTATGCCCTGCGGGATCCAGCGATGCTTAAGGGGTCGCAAGCTAACATCAAAGTTGTAAATAACATTAGTATCGAAAAAATACAATCGACAAAATACAAAAATAATCGAATTAAAACAATATTCAAATATGAAAACTTTCACGTAAGTATTATCTTTGCGGCTTTAATTCGAGTGGATTAGAACTGTACACGGAATATAAACTACGGTTTTACATCTTAATTCTATTTAAAACTCTGTTCCAGGAACTGTTGAATTTTACACTTGAATTTACTGACGCGTGTGACAGTGCAGTTAAATGCTACGAAGTAAGTTTTCGTAACATACACGTAGATCGAAGAAATAGGAACGGAAAATATCATAAAGTATGTGGATTGCCATTTACATAATTAATTTATTTTTTCACTTAATAGGAAATTCGTCAAAAGAATATTAAAAAAATTGCTCCTTATTTAATGACAAATCGATTAATTCTCTCTTCTATTTTATCTCACTTTACTAGTGAGATTACTTCAATTATGTAGTAAGTATAAAAATCATTGGGATACTAGGATTTCAGTGCTATGATGCGGTTGCAATACATTTAACGCTGATCAAAATGATAGAAAAAGTTGTATAGAATTGATATTAATCAGATATCTATTAGCTGTCATTGTCAGATTATTCGACGCCTACATGTAAATCGTCGATTGAATATTATTAGTAATTTGCCTTTGTAGAAATAGATAATCTGTAGTCTTTAACGACAACTTTTACTTTCTTTTAAACAAAAATTTGAACATCAAAAATTCACTATTCAAAGAATTCAATCGGGGATTAGTTTGGCGATTTCAAACCACTTACTATATAATCAAGCAAGCAGTCGTAGTGAATTTAAGAGAACATAAGTAAAATAATAAATAATACACATATAGACTTACACTGTCTTTATTTTTTGTAAATCGATTTATTCTTCAATGGTTTTATTTATCAGCCAATAATTTTAGCCGATTGTGGCTAAAATTATTGGCTGATTATATAGTAAAGTGAATATACAGGTATTACCCCTCACATGCCATATCTCATCGGGTATTCTCAAAAGTAATAGTTATTTACATACCATAATGTTGCTCCGGTTCGATTCCATGTGGACATACTAGTTTGTCGTCGACCAGTCTGCTAGTTGCAACCTGGAGGCTCAATGATTGATTTCTTGTGATAACAACCGGAAATGACAGGTTAACGTGCCATTTGAGGCAAGGAAATGCTCACGTGAATTGCTAATAGCAGAAATCTGAGGGGCGACCGTGTTCAGTCTAATATTATCACTATAATATAGGTGTTAGGTAAATTAAGGGAGGGTGTTCAGTATTGGATTCTGGTCTTAAATATTTATTAAAAACATGACATTCATTTTTGATAGACTTGTCCTTTATTGATGAACGCACAAAATCTGACAAGAAATTAAATCAAATTTTAAACAACGACGAACGCTTAGGTTTACAAATTTTCGCAAATCGTAGGACATGATATAAGTAGGTAGTTATTTTAACATTACTGTAAGAATACGCCTAATTAAGATCTAATTTGTTCAGTACTTATTATTTAGCTTTCTGTGTAGCTCAGACAGGAGAATGTTGTCTAATTATGAAAATATAAAAGCTATAAAGCAATTAACATTTTATTACGTTTAACAATTTCAGTCTTAGTGCAGCGTATGTTTATTCATTTAATTATGTTAAAAATACATTGATGTCACACGATGAAATAGGATTTTGAAATGGTATTAAGATATATGTTATGAAATTTTAGCATTTTATTACTTTTTAATTGGAATATAAAAGGCATTAAGTACCCTTTTGCAACGTGAGTTTTAAAGAGATGAAATAATTAAATTAATAAATATTTGTTATTAATTGGCCTAGAAATAATAATGAACTAGTTGTTACAAGCACCATGCACATTTATTAAAATGGTTTGAGCGGTTTCGGAAGTTTATATATACGATCATAGTGTCATAGTGTAGTTTATATATAAGATAATTTCAATGCATTATTTATTGCCCTGAATGATTTCAATTACTCTGAGTTTTATATTTTGATATTATATATAAAACATCCTAAACCTATATGCCTATTATATGTTAATCAAATTAGTATTATTTTAAAATGACCAGTATAAACGCTTTCTACACTCATAGCCCCACATTAGGATTTTCTCCTGTGTCGTGGGTGCCATGAACACACTAAGACGAATACACAAACACCCAGACCCAGAACAGAAATCTCAACTCATCATTCAAATGTCTGTATGGCCGGGGATTGAACCCGGGACCCACTGCGTGTCTGACCAGTATGGTGACCGCTCCACCACGCTGGTCGTCATTATATCTAGATATTTTAATTTATACGTCAAATATTAAAACATCATAAGGAGCATGTATGTAATACCTTTTATTATTATGTTACTACGTATTATTTATTAAGCAACTAGCAACTTGTTTTAATTGGTACTTTGAATCTATTACGTATTTATTAGTATTACAAAGTAATACCTACTAGTAGTTTGTGTACTGGATGTATCTATTGTGTGAAGTCATACTCTCGAGAAAACAATGCCGTTAAACAAATGAAAGTGCATCTTACTGATTCCGAACACATTGTACGAACGGAGAGTGCTTTACCGTGGACAAAGCGAACAAATAGAGTCATGGCCGCTGCCAGGATTATTTTTAGGGAGGTGCATCTGCATCCACACATACTATTAACAAAATATGGAATAGAGAACTATATATGTATAAAGTCGGGTAAAATATATGTAATTTTTTCTGTGTACTTTCTTTCCGGACGGACGGGTGCAATTGCACCGAGTTGCCGGCGCCCATGAATAAACAGTATATGAATAAAATGACTTTGGTAACACATAACTCAAATAGATCGTATGTAAATCCACCTCCCTGAATATAACTTTAGCTAGGTAAGAATATATTTTTCACATACGTAGTTCAAGTTATATTTATTTTATAAATATATGTTATTAAAGACTTCCATTTCCGTATTGCTCAGCTATAGAGTCCATTTAGTGAATATATAATTGGTAACTGTGCTATGCTATGTACATTTATGTTTGCATCCTTTCAACAACTTAATGTATCTACTAAAATTACTGTTATTTGTTCTTATGCTTTTACCGTTTTATTTCTCACTTAAACTATATGTATAGTATACGTATAAAATGGGCGTGTATATTGTTGTTTCTTGTAAAATGTAACCTGTCTACAAAATTGGCTATGAGAAATTCAATGACCGCTAGGGGCGAGATTCCATGCGTGCTTTCAAGTTGGTGAGGTCTATTAGTTTCTGTTACTATAGATGAATATCAGCCTAGAATTCGACTAAGCTTTTTAAGATATAGGTCAAGCCTTATTAATTGGGCTGGAAAATCCCGATATGCTTTACCCTGGAACATTGCACAATCGTAATTGTGTAGCATAGTAGAGTATGTTCCGGCACTTCCCCTGTTGCGATGAGTAGAGATTTATGTTAAATATTAATAAGAAGGATTTTAGCCATGAAGGTAAATATATGTTTTATTAACTTAGGTTTTTGTGGGTTACGCACATGGTTAACTGTGTTGTAAAAGCCACGATCACACGCAGTTGTTAACAAGCCAACTTCTTAGCTAGGTTCCAAAGCAAGTTCCCGTGCATATAGTGCTCTAGTACATGCGTCACCCGAGCACCGACCGCTCCAATAAGTGCATCAAACCGTGATCAGTGACGTAATACTTCCGGCCTCTAAGTATTACCTCATTGTTGGGCTCGGAAGCCCGATGGCCCGCTCCCATTCTTTCAGCCGGTTCAGTGAAAGGGTCCTCCGATATACTTTTACCCTCCCGACGGCGCCTGCACAGAAGCGGGTGCGTACACCGCTCGCCGTCTTATAAATTCGGTGAAATCACTGCGACATCACATTACAAATTCGGCGGTTGTAGCAAACAGCCGTCCGATCAGTGTTATATAGTTCTGTGTTGTGATCAAACATTCGCATAGTGGTTTAGTTTCATTAGCGTGACTCGAATTCTAATAAGCAATCAAAATGAAAATCACGGTGAGTGCGCGATTGTGGAGATAAAAACTATCGAAAATAAGTGGATAATTTAGCTATAAGATGTTGCCCAAATCCTATAATTTTCAATTTTTAATATTCAGTTAAATATAGAGAAAATTAAAATAAGAGTGAAAACATTTATCAGAGTTTATCGAGTGTAATTAATTTGGTAGTTAAATCATAGAGTAGATATTTAATTCAGCTCGTAAAAGCAAAAGTGAAATTAAATTTATAATGAAGGCTATAATCTTGAATAGTGCCATGCGGGTCCTCGTTTTTAAGCGCGGTAGAAACTCGTTTCGGTATCCCGCCAGTGTTTTGCATTGATGAAAGTGAAATGAGATGTAGCTTCATGTCGATAAATATCAATTATAAAATTTTCATTAAAGATTTTTAAGTTCTTATGTTTTAATAGTATAAATTATTTGTTTACAGATTGTATTCGTCATCGCTCTCAGTGTTTCAACAACATGGGCTATAAAGACTAAAAACGAAGAACCAAAGGATAAAAGGGAAACTCTTGGAGGATATCCATCGTCAGGACATTCTTCGCTTAGTTACCAGTCGCCGTCTCTTGGTCACGAGGGCGCGAGCGCCATCAGCGTTGGTGCTGGCTACAGCATTGGTGGAGCTAAACCTAGCTTTACTTATGGAGAACCAGTCAGTCAACATGGGTCGGGTGCTGCATACCAAATTTCCTCGGAGGGTTTGCCAGCCAGCGGCCATGCTACATTACAACTTGCACCTATTACACTTCAAGCCAGTCAGGGTCATGGAGGCCTGGTCTCTAATGACCTGTCACAACTCATGAGCCAGCTTTCTCATGGTCTTAATACCGGAGCTATCTCTTTACCCGGTGGACAGGATGCAATTTATCAATTCGGAGGGCAGACAGCTCACGGTCAGGGCGGTCAAGAACTATCTTTTCCTCAATTTTCGTATGGAGCACCTAAATTGCAACAGTACAGTCTGGGCGAACAAAGTCACGGATCAGTTCCAGCTTATGCTGTAGGTACTAAAGGACTAGGATCTTATAGTTCTACGGGACCCGTTCTATTTACTCCGTCTGAATCTCAAGGTTCCGCTCAGAGTTATGGTGCCCCCAGCTCGGGACAATCTTACGTTCAACAATCCCTTCCTCTTGGTGACTCCGGATTATCAGGTCTTTCTTTAGGAGGAGGTTCCTTAGGAGGAGGACATTCATTTGGTGGATCTTTAAAGCACATCGGCGGTGGCTACTTACCTCCAAGCAAAGCTTCATTCAAACCATCTACTTTCCTTGGTTCATCAATTCAAAGTGAAGGACATGGTCTATCTGGTATCTCTGGTTCATACGGCACCCCTTCATTCTCCAACTACCAACCTTCATCCGGCAGTCACGGTCTATCCCTAGGATCCAGCCACGGACATAGCGGAAGCTTCGGAGGCTCCTTGGCCGGATTTGGTGGTAGCTCATCCAAATTTGTTGCTCCTTCTTATCTCCCACCTAAGTCGTCTGAAGGTAGTTTTGGATCCTTAGAATCTTTGGCAGCTTTCTCTTCTGGTGGTCACTTGCCATCTCCCCCTGGCACAACTTATGGCGTGCCGACTAGCTCGTATTCTGCGGGTAACGCTCACACAGCGTCTTCCAGCCCTCAATATTACGTCACTAAGCATTCTTCTCCTAGCAGTTTCGGTCTTGGAAGCTCATCGTTCAAGGGTCCAATCTCCAGCCACGGATCGCTTAACTCTTTCTCTTCCGGACCTAAATATAGTTTTGGGGGTCACAGCAGCTCCCGTTACGGACCACCTAAAGATGTATCGGGCGCTTACAGCGAAAACTCCTACAACACAATCAAATATAGTGAGGAGCTGAAGCCCCATAATCATTAATTTGTTTTATGGTAAGCGCACCAAAATTACATGAGTATCACATTATTCTTGTAAATATAGGGTAAAGATGCATGTGAGGGTTAGTGGATATTGAACAAGAACTGATTGTGCGGGTGGAAGTAAGCGAAAGCGTTTCAACTGTTTGGTGTTATTTATTTGCGTACGTTCCGCTAATTACCGGTGCGAGCGGCCGTTTTGATTCTTGCTGTCAGTCAGCTGTGTACGTGTTTTGGATACTCGTGGGAGTGCTTTCTTTTTAGTAATTTTTATTCAATTTCGTGTCTGTATCGACAACCTTAGTGCTTTGAACTGATTATCAAGTTGTAAGCTGAAATATATCTTATTTTCTAGAAAATCCACCATAGATTCAGATGTAATGCGAGCGAATACACAGTGATTTTCTGTACATACTAGTGATTTAAGATAGATATTTATTATTACCTATTTACGTAAGTTGTTATTGTTGCCAATAAAATGTTACCGAAATAATCCTTTTTTATTCATACCTTTAATTTATACATGTATACTTATTTACCAATTTGAGAACAAATAAAATACATTTAAGGACAATTTATCTCACACAAAAACATCTTCTATATTAAAATGTTTATCGAAACTAATATTTTGTACGTAATAATACTACGAATAAATTTGCCAGTTATACGAAGTTGAAGTATTGGGCATATGGTTGTAAATCGATAGACTGCATAATATACTAACCGTAACGTAGCCGAAGGAAACTTAATCGCTTAAATAATCCGTGGTATCGGTTTCACTCGTAAGAAAGTGAGGAAATTGACCGTATAGCGACGAATGCGAGCAATTTTGATACTGTGCCAGCATTACAATGCGCAATTTCAAATCGATACCGAAAAGTGAATTATACATTTTTAGGTAAAAAGGTTTGATGACAAAATGTAATAGTTTATTACGGAGATGTCTTCGATAGAATTGTATTAGTTGCAAAATCCTTCTCAGTATCATAACAATACAACAAACAACACATTAAGCGGTCATTACGCATTCTCGAGTTGTGTAAACTAAATGTTATTTAATACTTCACGGTCGAGGGGACATGTAGATCTCAAATGGAAGTCAACCGCATTCACTTCCGAACGTTCGGTTGTGTTACGTAACTTGTTGTTTTTATCTTATATGTTTTCATTTCTAATTGATCGGATATCCGAACTAAAATGGAAAATCTGAACGATTGCGACACGAAATGCGGGCTGACATAGTTTTATATAGGTACTCATTAATTTTATTTTCGTTTTACGTAATATTAGTTATTATTGGTTAGTAGAGTATTATCAGGAATTATTTAC
>MOOZ01000543.1:1566177-1587921 GCA_002930495.1 Cecropterus lyciades | reverse complement strand
ATACATAACAATAAGCATACATACAGCGCGATGTTATTCTTTATTAAAACTATACACTAAGAAAACCACTACTAACAAACTCCCGTCATGCCCGCACTCGGCAACAAAGTGTTGCGTCTGTGTATGGATGGATGTTATGATCACATTAGTACATTTCAGGATTAGGTAACCTGCCTTGGCTAATACAGACTAAAGAACAGAGTAACTCAAGTCAAGTTTATCACCGTATGTTTCTGCTTAGGGACCTTATTACAAATATGTATACAGAAAATAGCTAACTTCTGCCGCTTAGGCAGGCAGTACCCTTGCAACATGAAGATTGAGGAGTTGAAGGTCAAATGTTTTGTCATATCATGCCTTTCTAAATAGTAAAGGTACCCTCCAAGTATCATGAGAATCGAGTTCGCTGAAGCTAAGTTATCAACAATTTTGGAAAAAACAGGGGTAATGTTGAGGGTTTTAATTGTTTTACGAAGAACCCTAAGTAATTTTGAAAAATAAAAGTAGCCTAAGTTACATCTTATGATATGAGCTATCCAACAGTGAAAGTCCCGTCAAAATCGGTCCAGCGGTTTCAGAGATTACCCAGAACAAACAGACAGACAGACAGACAAACAAAAATTTTAGTGATTGATGTTTTGTTATCAGTATCGCATATACTTTCATATGCATTTGGTAAAAAGCTGTTATTTTGATATTACAAACAGACACTTCAATTTTATTTATATGTATAGATTAAAGATAACCTTCAAACATAGTACACAAACCTCTTATAATACTAAATAATATATGTTTTCATATTTTATTTTAACGTCTTTTGTTCAGAGATGTGTAATTACTTTCTAGCTATTGCTCGTGACTTTGTATGTGCGTCTGTACATACAAGGTGCGTCTGCACATAAAGCCTTATAATACAACGTATTACAAACATTTAGACAACCCCTATTAATTAATCCCCTTATGGATAGAATATCAATAAATCCATTCTTTTTGGATGACTGCATCATAAAATGAACTTATTTTCTAAATTTTATGATTATGGTGTAAGCTTCATTAGTTTAGGCTCTACTATGATTATTCTGAAGTGAGTATCCTTTCGCTTTCTTTTAATGGAGCTTTACTTTATGTTTATCGTTGTCGTTAGTGTACTAACTTGTTCTGTATCTCATATTTTCTGATTGAAAGCGAATTCAGATGAAATTAAAAATAAATTTAATCCTAGTCGCTGTCTGAGAATTAGATCTCTTTTTATGTTAACTTCGTATGAAAGGTAATAAAAATGTATATACTTACTTAAAGATAATGTATGACAGTTACACTGCATAATATATTGTCAACAGACAATATATACTAAAGATTCTGATAAGGCTCGCGCAGACGAACATGTTTGTACGAGGTTTATGAGAAATATCTAAACGGAATTAGCAGCGGAATTACTGGCATTCACGACCTTAATTGACGATCTATTAACATATTAGCAGTAATACAATAACTCCATGGACACTAATAAATTCCGAATAGCATGTTTTTAAAGGCACTCGACACCTTTAAAACATTTACAATCTATATACTACTAAAATATGGAAAAATTATAATTGCAAACACTTTCCGTGTGCTAGGAGCGGAGTAGGTTTCACTATGCAGCTTTATTAACCAGATAATCTAGGGACCTAGCTCCCTAGATTAATTGTTTTACGTTAAAATGAAAGTGGTAAATTTATTCCGGCGTGCGTGGTGCAGCGGTCAATAAACGCATAATCTGTTCTAACACGCAGTTATGGATTCGAACCCAAGCTAGGTAGGAATTTATATGTTGAGTTAAACTACTATACAAAGTATGACTATTTATAACATTAGTGAAAGGGAGTTATAGAAAAGGATAAATTACCGTCTGATCTAAGGAATTTCAACAGACAGGAGCGTTAAAAAATAAATAGATATATAATGTAGAAATATATCATTTATTATGATATTACTTCATGATAGATGTCGAATGCTCTACATTCTAGTTTAAAATGCAAATTGCACGCGTCAAAATATTACGTACGAGACGTAAATTTCAGAATCGAACATTTTGGAGTAGTTTTGCGAAAGTCAGCTTCAATTACTTAATTTATTTTATATGCAATCAATGCATTAAAACATTGCTCTTAATGTATGCACATCGTAATTTAATATTTTAATTTAGTGATAATTTATTTATAGCTGTTGCTATAAATAAATTATCACTAAATTAAAATATTATACTATGTAGGTAATTTTGTGGACAATCTCTCTACATTCCACAAGGAATAAAATGCGTGAAAAATATGCATTTTATAATATTTTATTTCTTTATATATTTTTTTAACGTTTTTACATACCATTCTGCGGTGAAAATTAAGTTCATATATTTTGTGATTATTTTTAAAATGGTGTGAGTAAGTATGAACAGTGTGGTAAGAAGGTACACTTATCAGAGGTGTTCCAACTTAGTTCTCAGGGGGTGCAACGCTTCCGTGGGCAACATCAGGTAAGATTCTGATCTTATCTGGTGTTTATTACAGGTGTCCATAGGCGACAGTTACCACTTACCACCAGCACGCTCGTTTGCTACTTCTGTATTATAAAAAAATTCAATGCTCTTTTTGCTTAAAACATAAGATTGAAAAAACTCTTAATTTCAATACGTAGAAATGAATCAACAAGATTTACTGTACTATTATGCAAAATAGACGTTTTATAATAGACGTCAAGCTGGGACCATATCGATTATTAGTTGTTATTCAAAATCAATCATCAACATCAATACATAATCAAACAATTAATATCAACTGGACTATATCTAAGTCGCTAAGGGTTATAAAAGTATATTTATTTATGAAATATGAAAACTTTCACATTCCTTATCATTATGATTCACCACGATGAGTCAACAAATCATGCTAATTTGTGAATGGTTCGAAATATTAGTCAAACTTGAAAAATATCCTTATAATCATCAAACGATTTGGCTATTTTGCCAAGGGGATTTTTATACCAAAACGAGCACGATTTTTGTCCAACCGTGTCATTATATTGAAATGGATCAATTTGAACGCCAGTTTCATAATAATAGACGTAAATATTGCGAGGAAATAAACCTATAATTGTGCCAGTGTAATAATAACTGCCAGACCAGCTAATACTACGCTTAGCAAGCTATTTACTAAAATGCCAATTTTTTACTTAAGTTGATGTAAGTTTTGATTTTATATACTATTAATTAACCGTTCATTGTCTAATGGACATTATTAAAAGTACACGCAGAAGCAAAAATGTGAAGAAATGATTCATTTGTAAAATTGATAATTCTTGTAACATTCATTTTTGCGCAATATTTTTTACAGTTGACTTGAAAACTTTAAATGAACTATTTTCTGAAATACGTTGTGACATCCTCCATATTTGCATATTTTATTTTTAGCAGCATAGATCATATAAGTATATGTAATCAGGCGTTTTCTTGTAGTCTTTAGTTAGCATTGATCCACTTCAGACTAGACTTCTACTGAAAATCGGGATCTGGGGTCACATAGTAACTACTTGATATTAGGATGGAGTGCAGGAACAGACTATAAACAGAAAAGTAAATAAACAAGTAGATCCATTAGATATTAGTTAATTATATATTTCTAACGTTGTTAACTATGTGCATAAAAATGTAGTTTCTAAGGTTTACCAAAGTTTTTAGTTAAATGCGTAAAATATTTTTTTGCATAGACTACTTAACAGCTGCAAACTTTTAGAAATAATTTCCCTTTCTTAGGGAAAAACTGTAACCCAATGCCATCACTAACGTATTGGATAACATTTGTGTAAGGAATCTTTATTACAAAATTACTTTCATTGAGCCATCTGATCGTGTGCATACTACGCCCGGCCATTGATATGTAGAGTAAAGTTGTATTTAACAAACCGACAACTGACATTCGCGGCCACTTAGGTACCAAGCGGTCGGAGAGTCGAACGTGTTATAACAAAGTAAACATTTTTTTATAAATCATTCTTTAAAAATGTTCTTTAAATATTATAAATGTACATAACTGTAAATGAAACTTGACCTCTTTTGAACAGTAGCACTATGACAATTATGAGGGTTAGTCAATGGTAAAGAAAGAGTTTAACCAATGGTCTGTTTAAATTATAGGATTTCCAACGGATTCGCTTGCATGGACCGTGTACCAACGGATATGAAGACATAGTGTTCGTGTCGACATGACGATGCGGTGACTTCGACCCCTGAAGAGTTTAGTGTTGAAGTGACCAAACTTAAGTGACTTTCGTGTACTGTGATTATAGAGCTGGGAGCCAAGATGTTTTTCTTCAAGGTATTTTTTTTTTAATACATTTTTTATTGATATATAAATTAAGAGTAAGAAGTATACTCTTGTCTGCTGTTAAGTGGTTACTGCTATCCATGGAAAACTGTAGCCCACCTGTCAGTAAGTCTCCACAGGTTAGTTATAGATGTGTTGATACATCTGCAGAGTAAGTCATTTTTTATAATATGGAAAAGTACGTAAACTAGCTGTCTGCCTAAGTGATTATACCCGGCCATTAATTGTATTCAATCGTATACATATGTGTTGGTACCACCGAGGAATAAGTTGGAACGCCTCGTATAAGTAGCTCTCCCTTAGCACAGCTTTCAAAATCGTACACAGTAGTATCTAACGCTATTGTTATAAGGCAGAAATGCAGATTTTATATCCGACTGCGTCAAAAGGGGAGTAATGTTCTTCAAGCGCATTTATGGATGTATGTGTGTCAATTTCTTTGGCACGCGTTACAGCCCAAATGGCTTGACGGATTGTGATGTATGACATATCATTAGAATCGTCTCAGTTTGTAGAGTGCCATAGCCCATTTGATACCCATTAAACATTAATAAAGAAATTACAATTTTCATTAAAGTCACTTAGAAAAAAAATTATACACTAGATTGAGTGACCGCTAGTTAAACCACAATATCATTTGATAATGGTTATTGTTCTTGACAGGGTTTAGGTGTCTACGATTTCACATGATTTGCTTTCTAATTTACTCCTCAGGTGTGGTCAGCAAGTAGATTTCCTCTACGAAAATAGCGTCCTTGATTAGTTACGAATATATACAAGATTATATGGAAATTTAACAGGACCATACACAATACTCGCTATTTCCATAACCTAAAGATGACAAACCTATATCTAGGACTACGTTAAGAAAAAAGCAAAGCCTTACTAAATCGTACGTTAAATTATGTGCGTAAAGTAGATTTTGGAGCTAATTTTATACCAAATGCACTAGACCCTTTAAAAGTAGTTCATGAATTTAATACGCTCTGCCCTTATATGCCCGCATATTCTTGATAATGATCACTTCGCCATGATAATGATCATTTCTTACATTTTTCGTATTAGTTTGTCTGTATTTGTATGTGTAAATAATATTTGTTTTAACTTGTTATGTTAAGTTTATCCTTAATTATGATTTTAATTATCACATACATTTTCCAATAGACCGTTAATGGTTCCTAATATTCTAATTATTTATTAAGTATATAATACACATTCATATAAATCACATTTTTTTCCAATACCACCGGTATTTTGTGTGAAGTGTAGAAAATGGCGATTGATAAAGAATTCCCGGGTATTATAAACAATAATATAAATCAATTTAAAATGGCGAAAAGAGAAGAATCGTAGAGATGTAAAATAATCCTAGAAAAAATATCGAATTATTATAACCTTCACAATATATCTTTTTTGTAGTGAGTAATACTAATTAAAGTGAAAGAGTGAACATTTGAAACAAAAAATAATATTGTATTATGTATCACGCGTAAGCTCTGAAAGCTTTATAAAGCTGTACCAATAAAATTAAGCTCGATTATTTTCTCATTTACAGCCATGTTACGAAATATGCCCTTACGTGAATAACAGTTGATCTTTTAACACGTAAGCAGTAGTTTTATCATATCAAGATAACTTTTAAATGGGTTTATGTAATCCAAGTTATTTGGGTTATATAATCTTTTATCTGTAATTTGACTTGCGTATTGCCATGGGGTTAAGGTTCGAATCCCTGGAACCTCTAATTTTATATTACTTCTTATGTAATCTTATCGGGGGCTTACAAATTACAAAAAAAAAGAAACCTACACAGCTAAGAGTGCCCTAAAAAGCTCTCAAATGAGTGATGGAATACCTTTTAAACGACTTTCATTCTGAGAGGAGAACCATGAGTGACATGGTTGTATAGACAATAGTTGAGGACGTATATCAACTTATTACTGTTCCACTGCTAGGCACAGGTCTTTTCTTAGAATGAAACACGCTTATTCAATGACAATTGACAAAACTTATCAGATAAAATAAAATCAATGAGGTATTTATTAGATTTTAATAATCACTTGTTTTAATGTTTCCGAAAAATGTACTACGTAGCTCATAGCTGAATAATGTCCATAATTTTGCCGAAGGTGTGAAGTCTGCACAATCCGCATTTGATCAGTATTACGACCAAAACTCATTCTCAGAAGATCAAAGTTTAATGGCGGGACATTAATGGGCAGGTCTTAATTATGACTAGGTGTTAGGTAACGACTTAAAATAGGTACGTTTTAAGTAGTTCAATTATCTGGGAAATGTAACGCAAAAAGGGCTACTTGCTTAAATATTTAGTCTTAAACTTTTTATGTTGATGTGAAATGATCGCAAAAATATTTTAACCCTAAAAGGTTTGGCCTTATTTAGTATAATCGATTTAGGAGTTACAAAGAAGTACGTCAACATAGTATTTTTTGCGGTAGGGAATTGAATTGAAAAGCGTACGGTGAGCATTGCAAACTATGTAATCACGATACATACAGAGCAAATTCAGAAGCAAGGTATCAAATTAGTTTTTTAGAGGCAACTGTGTACGGTCGCCAATGAATTATAAGAAACATTAAATAGAATATGAAATTCTCTAATTTTTGAATTCAGTAATAAACGGAGTAGATGATATGCGACCTTTTTATAGTAGTCGTCAATTGTGAATAATCAAGTTTCCAATAAAATAAGTACAGTAATTTTCGTCCTACAATATATTTATTATATAAACCGTAGGTAATATGACCTACAATCGTATAATCATTCGTACGGGAAGTAACCCTACTAGCAAAAGATCCAGCCGATGTATATTCGATGTGTTTTTAGATATGTACACATGCATTCTTGTATTTGTAAGCCATAAGGCAAGGAATGTAACGGTCTACGCCTAATTCAGACTTCATTCAGGCATACTTCTTGTACTTTGAATGCCCCTCCTAAAGTTGTCGTAACTAAACCTTAAACGTTAGGTATTTTGATGTGGACCTGATTTTTTTCACGTGAGTGCGTAATTTAGACTATTAGTTCACATCACATTTGCATTCTTATGACATTGCTTACCATTATTAGGATTAACATAGATTCCACGGAAAGTTTAGTAACTAATAACAGTAACTGCCTATTTAGAACTTTGTTATTACCGTTCTCAGTCGATTAATAATTGTAGATAACTTAACATTTCAGTAAATAAACTCGTTAACACTTAATTATGCGTGTACTTCGTCATGCATTCATAACTTAAATGTAAATGTCAAATCACACATCAATTATAATTAAAATAAAATATGAAAAGTTTATTTTATAGTATTGACTAATCAGTATTAAAAAAACTCTTTCTACGCTTTCTACACTCTTAGCCCCGCACTAGGTTTTTCTCCTGTGTTGTAGGTATCATGGACACACAAAGACGAATACACAAACACTCAGACTTAGAACAGAAACCTAAACTCATGTCTTGTCGGGGATCGAACCCGGGACCCACAGCGTGTCAGACCAATATAGTGACCACTCCACCGGGGGTCGTCAGTATTCAATTTATTCATATTATAATGCAATTAAAATGAAAAAATTGATGCAATTTCTGATGAATTAGTGATAAAAATTAAAGGAAAATGACGACATTTAACATTCCAACATATTACAAAAGAATTATTAACTCGGGTGAACTTTTACGAAACTTAACCTTATGTTTTTTAGTCATTTAAATCGGCGTGTGTTAGTTTGTACTTAGTCCAAACGCCTTGTCCGATGTTAATGAAATTCTTTTGTAGTTATGAGGTCCTTAGTTCTTAGCTATAGTTGGTTTCGGTATGTGAGGTAAGTTTTTATAATTTTTTGACCTATATTTTATATTTTTATACATTTCATAAAAAACAATTCCTATATTCTTTCCTATCGGTTCGCTTACATATAAGCATTAAACTGCCGTATGTAGCTCACCATTTCTTTAGTTCTGTAACAGAAGTTAATCGAGTGGTCACTGTAAAATTAGTGGGTAATCAATAATAAAAATGATGTTAGCATTACGTAGGCGAGACAGGAAACTAACTTTAAATAATCTGTTGACACACTGAAGGCGAAAGTTCTTCAGTGTTCCTGACATAAGATTATAACACAATGGAATGACATAACAATCAACATAATCTCCCTAATTATTATTTACGTAAATTTTAGTTTATCTCTTACTTAACATAGGTCCCGAACGAAGTTTTTAAGTTTATTGTTATAGTGCACAATGTAAATGAACGTGCTAAACATTACAAAGCATCTGTTGAAGGCGGTTGTGTTTCAAGTATAATTTTCCCAAAGCGTTTAATGCTTTTATTGTTTCATATTATGAGGTATAAAGACACGCACGTATACATTATTTGTATTTCCACACTTAGACAGGGAAAGATATGTATTTTCATGTATACTAAAAAATAAAAAAAAACAGTTATCATGAATACAAAAACCCACGGAATGTTAAATTTACGTGTCAATTATAATTTGTAAGAGTTATTAAATAATCAAACGTGACCGGGCTTTCTATGGTTCCTACATTTAAAAAAGCTATTTCGCTTTTATCTGAAGAGTGCGGTAAAGTTGAGACACAAAATCGGAATATGTTTATTTAAAAATAAGACTAACCCCTACCGGTTAGTCGATCTTAAGTTGACTTCCAAAAGCCTTAGTGATCACTTACTATCAGAGAAAGTGCATCGTTGTCAAGCCATTAATATCCCACCGTGCATGGGTCCCTCTTAATGTAAGAGCCATAGTATATCGCTCTGTTCAAATGCATATTGGTAGATTTCAGAACCTTGAGATTTTTTTTAAGAATACTCAGGCATGTAGATTTTTTACCTATTTTTTATAAGAGTGAAGTAGCAAACGTGCATGCCGTCCACCTGATGGTAAGTGGCCACTATCACCTATCGACATCAGTAAGCACCTTCATACAGAACAGGGGTTCTATCTGAACTCAATCACAAATAGGTTGATACTCCCGAGGACTAAGATGGTCACCTCATATGAAAGTGAGTAGGCAACTACATCTTTCCATCGAATCATAGGAACTGCTTTACGCTAGAAATAAGTGAACGTTGGTACCCCCCGGCGAAGTATAATCGTTCTAGCACATTCCAAATTTGTATGATATATTTCTTAAAGCAAGTGATAAATAATTTCCAAGAAGTAGAATCAAAATGCATTTAGATAGACTGCACGCACGTTTAATAAAAAAAAGTAGAGCAAAAAAATTAAAATATGAGTACGATTTACCATTCCCTTCTAACCAGTTACGCAAGCCAATCTTCTTTGGTGTTTCATGTCAAAATTACATCAGCCTTAGTAACATAATAATAATCATATGTTTAAACTGGACCACGCCATGTTAAAATAGTTGCCTCCGTGCAAGTTCGCGAATTACGAAACATATCCGGTTCTGGTTGTTTTATTTCCCTGGATTCTTACCATAATGATACAAGAATATCATGTACGAAATACTTATATTTTTAGTCGCGTATTTAATTTCTTTGCACTTATTAAATGTACGTTACATTTGTAAAGGCCATTATATTTTATTTTAAGTAAGCGCAACCATGGAATCCAGTGATAAGCTTATGTAAATCACAAATAGTGCAAAGTCAGATGCCTAAGGATACAGTGAGGGTTGTGAATCGTGATATGAAACCATAGAAAGAAAAACGAACTAGACGGAGGGTACAGAGGGCAATCCACACCACCGCCGTGACCACGATCCATGTTACTTGGTCGCAATATCGGCAAAAAGTAACTTAAAATCCGCATATCGTGAATACACGTTACATATTAAAATGTATCAATTCTGCGATAGTATTAGTTTAAAACCATATGTGTTTCATATTGTGTAGCCGTATTGGTTTTTTATTGGCTTTTATTACCCATAATTTTTATTTTTATGTACTCGTCACATCCTCTCTCCCGCAGACGTGACTGTTGGAGAATGGCACATGAGTAGTCTGTCAGTTAAGTCTCCCCATTGTATTCATTTAAAACTCAATACAATAAAGTAAACACATTAATAAACATTTGAATAGAGAGTTTGTGCTGTCAGTTTAAACCACAAAGGATTCAAACATGTGTATCAAATATTCACATCACCGTCCATACGAGCAAAAAATCGCGTCGAGTGAAAGTGTTTATTGAGGCAAAAATGGAGTAGAGGTCAGTCAATGTGCATACATATAACATGTGTGGGGCATTTAACAAGAGTGCATTTAATATTTTGGCCATATTGAGAAGTTGACAATATTGGAGAAGCGCTATTTTATGGTCGATCCTTAGGAATTATATATAATAATTATAGGTATTCACGCTGCTGTTTAAATTTGAAACATTGGTACGAAATATTTATATTTTTTTGGAATAGATTTAAAAAAACGCTTTCTACACTCATATCCCACTCTAGGATTTTCTCCCGTGTCTTAGGTACCATGAACACACAAAGATGAATACACAAACACCCAGACCCAGAAAAAAATCTAAACCCAGCATTCAGATGACTGTCTGGCCGGGGAAAGAACCCGGAACCCACTGCGCGTCAGACCGGTATGGCGACCGCTCAGCCACGCGGGTCGTCAAGATTCATTTTAAAACGTTGAAATGATATATATTTTTTTCGATAATTAAGCAAAAGGGCTAAATTGAGAAATAACAGACAGAAAATAAAGAGCTTTCAAAATAAAAAAAATGTATCAAAGGCAATGTTAAGTCTTAGACCTCTCTCGAACAGATTTGCAAGTTTACATATTTTTCTATCAGATTTTATAGTCATAATTTAGCAAATTCCTTTGACACCCACGCACAAACTCCATTTCGTTTTTATTGTTTTATTATACACAATGACCATTTCAATCGATAAATAATCATAGTGGGCAGAGTACCTTACGTATAATATTACGTAATTCACGCTGGAATGTTTTAGGCGATATAAAACATTGCACGAGATTTGCACGATCGATCGATTCGCTAATCTTCATGATGAAAGCTTTTGTTGATCACGTGCTTGTTTAAAATACAAGGCAAAGTGTGCAATATTGTTTCGTGGCCGCCCGTAAATGAGTGTTGACAGCAAATTAGCATCAATTAACATGGGTCACGCGAATTTAAATAGATAAACAATTCAATTAAAATTTGAGCTTAAAATATTCTTTCAATGTTTGCTAGATATACACGATTACATTTTACTTAGTTCACTTGTAAGTTTTTTATGTATGTACTTAAAGTATTTTTTTATGTATGTAAATAAGGCAGACGGGCCACCTGATGGTAAGTAGTCACCATCGCCTATTGACATTTGGAACGCCAGAGGAGTCACCAATGCACCGCTGACTCTGAAGGTGAGCTCTTTTTGCACCTATCTTGAAGAGCCCTATGTCATAGCGTTCCGGGAACACCTCAGGAGGAAGCTCATTCCACATCTTGCACGTTAGTGGCAGGAAAGAGTGCGCAAACCGAACCGTGGAGAAGCGCCACGAGTCCAGTTGACGTTCGTACGTTGAGTACAATTAAGTAATAACGGTTAATACTCCACGACATGCAGTTTGCTGAATTTATGGTTCGGAATTAGGCTATTTTGGGGATCTAGGATTAAAATCCTAGGTATATGCTTATCAGAAATGAATTGTCACTTGATTTAATGAGACTGAGAATGTGATGGAAGTAATATGCAGTATGCCTACTTTGTATATCCTTTACAGTAGAGTATTAGAGCATGAGCTCTACTGTAATATGCATTGTTTCCCTTTATCTATATAATTACCACCTAATAGTAAGAAGTAACTGCCATCCTTGAACATCTGTAACTAACTCCATATAAGTAGAACAGGGATTCTACCGAAGTCGATCTTAATCGATCGTTGTAGTGCGTTGCTACTCCAGAGGACTAAGATGGTCATCTCAACCTTCCCAGATGAACCATGACTTAGCCAATGGGTTCTCTGACTGCATTTTTCGCAATCACGCTTTCTCCAAATGCCTCATGACGAAACTCATTCTACTTGCAGGCGTAAAATAATCAATGTATTACAACAAAACACTTAATAATGCAGGTTAAGTGGTGAAATATTTCAAAAATATTGCCTAGATTTCAATTAAATTAATTTGGGCTCACGGAAAGCGATTATTTAGATACGGTTACATAAATAAAAAAAGTCTGATTGTAATTCACACAATGCGGAAGTGAAACTAAATAATAATAAACATACAATATTTCTAGTAATAAAATATATCTAGGCAGTGATAGCATAATGGTGGAAACTCGGCCTCTCAATCGAGGGTCCGAAGATCGAATCTCAGGCACCACTAATTTTTCGAAAATTATATGCTTCCATCCATCAGCCCATGAAAGTCCACTGCTGGACATAGGCCTCCCCTAATCTGCGCCACTCCGACCGGTCCTGCGCCATCTGAATCCAGCCAATGAATTATATGCTTATTATAAATTAATTATTACAGCTTTACGGTGTCGGGAAAACATCGTGAAAAAACCTACACATTTGAGAGTTTTCTAAAAATAATCAAAACTTCATTAACCGTTAAAAAATAAATTCTACATTCAAACAGTGCACAGTTAAAGACTTAGCAACAACGCCATTTAGCATTCTGACCTAAAACTACTACAATTAGCTTGTGTTAAATCTAACAGCTGTAAGCAACATTAAATACCACAGTGGCGTAAAGATACACTTACGGACTGAATTTGCCTATCAGTCGTCGGGTCGGGATATCGAACCCAAGGAAATTACAAAAATAAATACTTAAGTTTTGTGCAGTTTTTATCAAGATAAATATAGCGCGAAACAGAAAAATGTGACGCGTAACAGAAAATTGTGACGGACATTTAATTAAAGAGGATGTTTTGTTAGCAGAAACTAGCGTGATCTCATCTTAATGTTAAGAACATGCTGTTCCTTGGATTTTATTATTTCAGTAGCAAAATTTCTAGAAAAAAAAACATTGCGAGATAAATTATTCTAGGAATAAATATGTCTTCTATTTTATAGATTCGTATATATAGTTCTTTTGAGATGAAGTAGAAAGGTTCTTGAGTGGTGTCCACGTTTAGACAAAAGCAGTATAGATGACCTTCCGACCGGGTGACCTGAAGAAGACAGCGAGAAACAATTGGATTCACATAACCAGCTGAAGTGGCGCCAATAAGTGCAGTCCTATGTGTAGCGGTAGACCTCAAAAGATTTTTTAACTATAGCCACACGTATTCCTATAAACAATGTAACTCTGTATTGATTCAGAAGTTATTATAACGCAGTCATACTATTTAAAAGAGAAATAATAAGTTAGTCCTTAAGGATAATCGTAAAGTATCAAACTTAGCAATAACTTCATGCTTTTTATACAATAACCATGTTTGCGGATCATAGATTTCGACAAATTTAAATGGATATATTATGGCAATTTTAAAATCTACTAATCTAATGCCAGAAAGTGTGTCTATTCTAGTCTAGTCTTTAGCTTCAGTCATAAAGAGTAATCGGTTATTTTGTCATCGTTCGTAACTTTCGAATGGTTTAAAAAAAACTCGTATTATAACTGTTTCTTATTTATCCGTTTGTATGATAGATAACTTATTAAAGTTATTTCGAGTGGTACAGATTACGCACGAAAACAGATCTATTCCATATCTTCATTTACTTAACATGCAATGTGAAATTCGAAAACAAAGCCGTTACACAAGAATGAGTTGTTAATTTTTTTGGCGAAATTTCACACATCAATCTACGTTATACCTTCTAGCTCATTTGCATGTCCGTTGTTATATTGTGTTCTGTTCAAGAGATAGTAACATGTGTTTGATACTGATATAATTATTTTTCTTTAAAATTGTATTAAATCGTTTTTTAATCATGTTATATATTTCAATATGTATTTAACAATCACTATTGCCTATTGATATATGTCGTCAACCCATTATGCTCCCACTGCTGGGCACGGGTCTTCTCACAACTTGAGAGAGTTTCAGGCTATCCACACCGCACTGAACATATGCAAATTGATAGACTATTGTCGTAGGCGTACATGTCATACGCCTTTTTATTTTGTTGGAAATTAAACTTTTCATTTTTTTTATTGCGTCATAATGACTGAACATGAATTCCAACAGAGAGTGGTATTTTTTGATTCAATAATACATCCTCAAACGTAATGATAGTTATTAAAGTAACCGCATAGCATCAACTAGGAAAGTGGAATGCAATCTGATAACCACATAAATTAAGAGTAAAAGCTGGTACGCTCCCTTTTACAAGTGCGTACTTCACAAAGTCAACCGGTTTAGTTATAGGTTCTAGTATTTTTTGCCGTTCACCTGTTACCGCGTCCCGTTAGAAGTGTAGACTTAGCGGCACACCTCTGCGCCATCTTTGGTCATGTGGTGCGGGCGTGCACCTCGGATGTCCACTATACTGGTCATTTACCTTGCTTTTACTTTCAGGTAACGCCCGTTTTGTTGCTGGTCATCGTTGCGACGGCCGAGAAGAAAATAGAGCTACAAGATATTGAAGAAGACAACTTGAAGAGCGAAAATCAAAAGGATTTCGAAGATCAGCCGGAAGCGAGAAGTCAAACAGATGAGACCGGTGCGGGGCCTATGGATTTCTTCAAGAATGGGTTCCTTAGATACTTCGAGGGACCCACTCAACCCCAACAACAACGCTATGTTCAACAGTACGCAGTTAGTGAGGCTCCGGAGAGGGTATCTGTTACCCCTAAGCCACAGTATGCGTCGCATTCGACCCCACAACAGGCAATGGTCGGGTATCTGTCTAATGTACCGATGCAAATATACTTAGTGCCCCAATACTACAGCGAACCTTCCGAGCAAGCTGCTCCACACGGAGTACAATATCAAGCTGTTGCGCGAGTCGCTAGCTATCAAACACACCCAGAGTCCGCTCAATCACAAGCTAACTACGTCGAAGTGCCATCTTACGAAGCACCAACAGCGAAGACATACATACAACAATACACTCAACCTGTCGCTTATGTTAGTTACCCACAGCCAACTATTGCCCCCGTCCAAGCTACCGTAGCTCCTGTGTTAACGTATCAAATGCCAGTCGTACAGTATCCAACAGCTATAGAGACGCAACAACCACCTAAATCTTATTATCAGAGCCCTCAATTTGCTGAACCAAGCGGTGTTGAAGAAGTTCAGGACAATGAGATTGATAATCAGAAGCATTATTCAACGCAAACGGAAGCACCATATAAGTCTTCAGAGTTTCCTCGGCACTACAATTCAAGAACTCCTTTGCGCGAGGAATATAGGTCTGGTCCTACTGAGCTGCCTCGTCCCAGTCCGCTTTTGCTGAAGCCTGCTCCGTCACATTTGGCTCATATTCCAAAAGCCTTACCATTATACCGACCGCCAAAACCAGTGTACGGCACGCCTAATTTCATTCCTGCTCCTATTACACCGAGACCCATCGACGCTTATCTACCTAAACCTAGACCTGCATCCTTGTTAGACTCCTACATACCTTCTAGCGTGCAACTTGAATATCTTAAAAGAGGTTTCATCAAGGACCCGTTGCTGTTATATGAAACTTTATCAAATGGTCGTCATTTTCCTCCTCCAGTGATACCACGTCACTACGAAAGAGGATTTCTTCCAAACCAAATGTACCATACTGCTTCTGGTGGTGTCACTTATGGGCACCATAAAAGAGCATCAAAAGGAGACAAGGTCCCACAAAAGTAAGATTGACAAGTTGAAATATTGCGTTATGCAAATGTATATAGACTCTAGTAAGTGAGGCTTTAATTAATTAAGAGGCTCTAAGTATGTTATTCCGCAATGAGAAACGAAGCTCGGCGTTGTGAATTATAACACAAGTCGAATGGTCAGTATTTTACCACTTATTGTTATATTAAATAAAATGTTGTTATTGGAATATTATTATATGTTTTATTTTCCCCTTGTATTCAAGTAAAATACTTAATTTAAGATGAATCGGTACGAATTATAAAAAGACGTTATAGACATTATACTTTTGAGTAGGTGTTGAAATTTATATATGAAATAACAAAAAAGGTCTCTTCAAAACTTTTTTATTTTGATTATGTCTCAGTTTCTCCATTCATCACGGTATGACGGCAAGGAAATCTCGTGCCATTGAGGTACATGTATACATTGCATGATAATTAGATTAAGCTTAGATTTCGTGTTACAGATAAACGAGACAAATAAATAATAATAGGCTGGATTTTGATTGATATAGGACACATATCATAAAAAGTAGTTATAGCATAGTAGTTGAAACTCAGCTTCTCAGTCGAGGGCTCCGAGATTCGAATCTCTGGAATGTAACTTTAATATGTCAGTTATGTGAGTTTTTGAAATTATCATTCGCTACAATTGTAGAGATACACATTGTGAGAAAACCGACAAGTCTGAAAGTTTATAAAGAAATATATATAAAAAAGATTTCCAGCGCTATAGACTATGGCTGAGACTACTTTCACTCTGAAAGCCATGCCCAGCAGTGGGACGGTAATGAGTTGACAGTGAATGAAGATGCGTAGATCCTGAATAAGATGTTTTTGGTTACGTTATCAATTTTAGAATTCTTTCGCTCATTATTACAATCAAGATAACAAATAATCAACTAGATTATTAGAAGCTAATAAGTTATTATTCATCGATCTTTTCTATTCGCCATCCTTTAAGGTCCTTGTCATTGTTGGATATAAGCCTCCCCGAAAGGGAATTTTTTGCCTACAGTCACTGCGCCTGGCATACGTGTTGGTGACGGCAGTGGGTGTTAATGTTACTCAGGACGGAGTTGCTGCTCATGTTCTTAATGGTGTTGGTGTCTCTTAGTTACATCCTACGACATGCCCGAAAATCGAAGAAGCGGCGCAACAAATGTATACAGTTATCATTAACAGTATTGTGCCTTTTAATAATTAAGATGCTTCGATATTACCTTTTACGTGGAAAAGACATCAACGAGCGTACACTTCTAATAAGCATTTATTTATTATTATAGATTGAAGATGTTTGTCTCACCAGAATGTAATATAAAACCTTATAAATGTTATACCAAGATATTGATTCTTGGTCCAAGCGGATTAGCAAGTTTGGTACATTAACCTTTATTTACGCATGCAGTAAGAAAAAGTTTAATTATACTCTCGTTAAATTATTATATGATACGTAATAAACATGCTATTGTCTTTATGTTATTGTTGAAACTGTGTAGGTATATATAGTATAAACCATACAATCTGTAATCCAAGATAAGAAATACATTTAAAATGTTTAAGTTTGTTTAAACATTTTAAATACATATAGTTATATAGTTATATTATACAATAAATAGATTTTAGTTGATTACTTAAAGGAGTACGATTTAAGACGTATAATGCTGACATTCGTATAAATTATAAATACGACTGCATCCTCTTTTATATCAGACACGTTTATGTCCTTCTAATCTATAATCTATAATGATAGAAGTATCATGGAGATAGTAGGTACATTTTTTTAATTTTTACCAGTAAGAGTGTGCTACAATACCTTCCATATAGGATGAATGATCACTCAATCAATAAATTTTACTCCACCTTAACGCTCCTAGGCATACAGTAATTCAAATGGAGTAATATAGTGTAATGTTTTTAACGCAGTAATAATATTATTACCAATGATGTATGGCATGTTACAAACGATGAACTATAAAGCCATCAAAATCTATGTATGATTATAATATTACTTTATCGCAGTCTGTTGCTAAGTAGTTCCTTAACCCTTTAATCGCTTATGTCGCATTTATGGGACAAACATTTTATATACGACCAAATACCACAGGTCGTTTAATCTGCTTTTTTTTATTTAAATACGCTGTATTATATTGAAAAGATTTTTTAAATAGGTAATTAGTTAATTAAGCAATCATAAACGGATTAAAACAATTTAGTCTTTAAATCCTGAAAATAATATGCAAAGTTAGATGAATTACGAGCATAATTTTAAGAAAATTGCATTGATGTGCAACGCCCATGTCGCGAAAATGCGACATGAGGGATTGGGCGTATACCATTGATTTGTCGATACAAATATCAATACAAATCTAAATAATATTTTCTATTTAAAATAGAATCTAGAATCAGTGTTGTGCTTATACACGTAGTTCTATATTGAGGTATGGATAAATATTGGAATCGAAATTTATTATAACTTACACTTAACGAGTAATAAGATTTTTTTATTTGCATGTTTGTTATTACCTGTTGTCATTGCTGAGATAAAGAAGAATTTACGTATTATCTTATTACTTTTATTGAGTTAAAAGATTGGTGAAGTTTATGTTTGGATTAATTTAATTGTGCGTAAAGTAGTTGGCAATAGCTGAAATACTAATTAATAAATCGTTAAAATCTTTAAAAACTTATTATACTAGATTACCCGCCTTAAAATGTTTTATAATTTTGTAGGGTAAGTAGTATATATCTAAATGTTAGTTGATAACTCACGTAGTTATCATTCTTACGATATCGACGAACAAAATATAGACCTTGAAAAAGTTAAATGTTACACTCCCTTTTTGGTGTAGGTATTTATTTTTCGATTCACTATGCCGGGCGCTGGGGGCACGACAAGTGATATAAAGTCGGGCGGTTTAATGGTTAAATAAACTTACTTGTCATCAGCTCATTATTGTCTCACTGTTGGGCGCGAGTATTTTCTCCGATTGAGAGTTTCTAGCCACAGTCCACCGCGCTGGCCAAGTGCGAGTTTGTAGACTTCACCTTTGAATTTTTTTAAGAACACACAACTGAGAGTTGTGAAATGAATACTCATGGAATGAATTAGCTAAGAATTATCTCATCTATTATCTATTTTATGTAAAAAAAGATTAGTTTGCCTTTTAAGGTATATCAAGCCAGGACAGGTACTCTAATGGTATTCCGTCGTACACTAAGTCACGAATAGACAATTGTTCCACTGCTTTCTATTAATTATAGAGAAAGTGCAATAGGATCTTCCTTCAAACTCCCTTGTATACACGTGAAACTGACCTATGAAAACGTATAAAATCCAAACTATTTATTATGAAAATGTTAAAAAAAGATGGTGTGATGACATTGTCTCTATTTAAATAACTATGCAATGATAGCTCTCTTATTATAATACGATACAACTTATTATTTTATAATGTATATAATATGATATGGTTATATAATTGTTATTTACTCTATATTTATATTATTATATTTACTTTAAAAAGATAAATATAATAGTACGTTTAGTAATGGCTTTGCGACAGAGTCATCTATGATTATTTTCAAGTATTTTATCCATGCCATGAGTAAGCACCGCTGCTGTTTCTCAGGATTTATTGTCATCAAACACTCGTGAACTTGACGACCAAGTGCTTCTGCACACTTAACATAGATGGTAGCACATTCACACAAGTTGCTTCATGGTTGCGCATGCTCAATTCCACGCTAGATGCTATCGATGCTAAGCTGAACGCTAGATGGCGTTTCGTGGAAATATAGCATTTTATTTGTTTTAGGAAAATTTTTAGGTGGCAGTTAAAGTTATAATTACCACAGAATAAAAAGCGATTAACCATAAATTATATATGTTATAAAACGAGGCAGTTCTTTTTCATTTTTGAGAAGAAGCAAACGAGCATGCAGTTTTCCTTTTTTTCAATATGGAAGTACAACAAACGATTTGTACGTTGTACTAACAATTACTGCTTCATAAAAGTTTTATATTAGGTGCTTACTGTATAAGGAACTATGTGATATGTAATTAATCAAATAAAATTATAGCGTGCTAGAAATAATTTGAATTATTCAAGTTTATGTGTATTTAGTGTTCATAATATAAATTAAAATGAACAGTGGACATGATTGCTATCTGATATAACAATGCTATTACGATGTGTAATTTCTTGTTAGACTTTAAATATAATTAAGTACATTTACTTTCGTTTTCTATAATAGCGATAAATACAAGTCGTTGTGACGGTAATTTTAACGCATTAGTATAAACTGTATCGATATTTGATTACAATAATGGACCATTTGTCTCACTGACATCGAGATTGTTCGTAATTGCTATTCAGAACAGGTATCGAGTTTTGTGAGTAATGGGCACTAAGGCGGCATCTAATACTTATTGAAAAGCAATAGCTATTGTAGAGGCTTTTTCGTTAAACATAATAGATTATAAGTTTTTAGTTGTCTATGGGGATTACTAATAAAACGTTCTTCTTTAGGTAATGTTAAGTAGAGAGTAGATACTAAAGTTGAAAAAGATTTCTTCCCCCAAAGAGGACTAACTTTCCGTCAGTGTTAGACATTTTCCATTAGGACTTATTTAAATGATGGACTTATGTTCTACTCACCTCTGTATAACTGAGTTGTACGCATTGTACGTACTATTTTCGATAGGACGATTAATTGTATATTGATTCTGGAAGAGAATGATGTAAAGTTCATTTTTTGTTACTCTATTAGCTTATGAATGACACGTCATGACTGCTTTGATTATTAGATTTAATATGTATAAATTATTGTGAATACTCATATATTTTCTGCTGTCCAATAATGGTTCTCTGTAGCCCATGATTCATTGCGCAGGCTTTTTTATTTTTTTTTTATATATTCAAGGTTTATTTTTGAACGTGTCATATGTGTTCTCAATTCGTGAGTAAAAATACTATATCATTCACAAATATAAAATGAAATAAAATATTAAAAAAATAAAAACATTTTACGATACAAAGCAACAACCCTATTGTTTAATGCATTTAGATTAAGTGTTTATAATCTAGTACTAGTTGTTATTACGTAGAGCCATATAAAAGGATAAAGGCAGATAGTGCAGTAACGGAAACAGTGACAGTAGTCAGAAACTTTCATATTAGGTTTGATTTATTTAGATATTTTGCATATTAATATTTAAAACTAGATATTGCGATTTTCTCTCCAATAGATAATCTATTGAAAACATGTTAGGCCTTAAGACCGGCTTTAGTATAAGGATTTTCACTTTTTCATGTTCATTTGCATGTTGAAGCATTACATACATACAGATGGACATACATTCTAGTATTTAATAATACTTCCGCAGTTTCAGTGTCAGTAGATATTGAAAAGTCCATTTATGACTAAATTTATGGAAGTTTAACTATTTTATAGGTATGAAAAGTCGGATTATAAGAGTCCTTGCAGTTAATAATTATAATCGTGTACCTAACACGATATAGTCTACAAATTTTATCATAACAATCAAAATTTGACGACCCACGTGGCGGAGCGGTCACTATACCGGTCTGACACGCAGTAGGTCCCGGGTTCG
>MOOZ01000543.1:1539999-1551146 GCA_002930495.1 Cecropterus lyciades | reverse complement strand
AATATAGTGGGAAAGATTTTAGAAATAGTACTGTATCAAATCACCGTCCTATGGTGCAACATCAGCTCTATGTAGATAATAACTTTACTCATACCAAAACAAGAGCAAAGTGTAAATAAAATAAGTCGTGAATTAATTTATTGTGACAAAATAAATACTGATGTACTTGAGACGACAGGTAAAGTATCAAGATTAAACGTCGATTGACAGTATAGTAGTACAAATAGTTTCAGAGCTTCAAGGTTATTACGCCTTTTCCTGTCCTCATTTGTAAGAGCTTTCATACTAATACTGATGTACTTCAGATGACAGATGAAGTATCAAGATGATGAATTGATTAATAATCCAAATAGTTTAAGAGTAGGTGTTTCCAAATATTAAAATCTCAAAATGATTCACCTATTCGTGTCTTATTTTTTAAAAAGCATGAGTTGTAGATGTAGGTAGTAGGTAGTTGTAGGCTAGTAGAGTCTACTATTGATGTTTTTGTGATGACAGATTAAGCACCAAGTCAACGATTTGAGTACATCTAATTAGAGAGAGAATTAAAGAATTTTAAGGTCTTTGTGACTTTTATCGTCTGATTTTGGAAGAGCTTGAAATCACGTGTTGGTGGAATTCCCTAATTATTACTAAACATATCAAACAAGTGTACTTGAAGATTTCAAGGGGATCCTTAGCATCGATGTGAGTGTTGAAATACTTTCTTAGCTTCATTACTGTGTAGATCATGCTTTACTAGATGTACATTTAGATACTCCGCTTGTGTAATTATTTTGGACAGTATTTCCTGTAAAAATATCTATTTGAAAGTAGATATTATTTTCCTACTTATACCTTTCATGTGAATGTTACCGTTTTGGTTTCATTGTATAACATTATACAATAGGCTGTCTTCGCGTAACGTGAACATTAATTTCTACTATTAAATTTTTCACACGAAATATGCCTAATTTTTGTTACGCTTCTTTTTATGTTGTTTGGATTTACGCTACAATTCACAGAAAGAAAGGATGTATAAATTTTAATATGTAACGGGTACTCATGATATGCGATTTTTAAATATCGCTGGAATTATTTTTTGCCGGCGAATTTATTTGACTTGATCATGGTTCATGTAACTGGGGCGAACTATCGGCAAAAAGAAATCCAAAAACCGCATTCCTGTTTCATATTAAAATTCCGCGATAAAATTAGTCTAAATCAGAAGTGGAAATATAATAAAAATACAAGCAAATGACAGTGCGTTTCAAATCAAACAGATTTAAAGCGCCGATTAAATACCGCCAAGACTACTTATATTATTCAAAGGTTTCCTTTAGATATTAAATAATTTAAAGGAAAACAATGTATATACCACTGAATAGTCTAGGTAGGACATTGAACTTAGATTCTAGCGTTACTACGACAAATCACCAACACGCCTTTTCTATCTTATAACAGTTATAGTTAAGTGTCGCTCAGTTTTGATTTGTATGGTAAGTATGTATGGTATATATTCAGGTATTTTAATTTCGCTCTCGGGAGTAAGCAACGTAACTGTGGTTAACCTTGGATGAAATTACAATCCTATTCGAGGCTGATATAATACACTCATGAGTATGAGCGCCAATGATCTATTACCATCAGAGGCATACTGTCTCTGATGGTAATAGATCAGTTGCGCTCATCTCCTAAATCAGTAACGAAAAAAATCTATAAACAGAAACGCACTATATTTATGCATCTAACTATTGTTACTATTATATAATATATATTATCTGTTCACGTCGAGAGAAATTAAATAGAATACGATAAGGAGATATCGCAATAGTACAATTGTGTTTATAAATATTTGGGAACAATTTTAGAAATGTACGTGAAATATTTCGTGTGATTAATTAGAAGATTTAGTTACGCAACAGTTCGCTCATTATTACAAGACGTTACACGTCTTTCTCCTCTGTAATGGTATAATTACATTGTGCCGGTAATGGCGGACGAGTTCCCATCTTTGTTACTGAATTTACATTACCTCCGACGAAATAACGGGATATCTAAGTGATGCAGATGGCAGATCCGTCAAATGTCTGTAACGTGTTTCGTTTAGACACTTTTTAAATGAGTGCAATATGTTCTTGTTTGGACGTTTTGCGTGTTGCAAAAATAGACTTCAGATCTATTATCGTTAGTGACTAGATCTTATCACCTTTTTCGTGGTATACATTGGATTATCGACCTAAATTCTAAAGACAATGTCAATTGTTTTGAGAATTTGGGTCGAGTGTCTTAATGCATTAATATTTAGATAGTTTTGTGACACGCTAATATACATGTTGCCGAAAAATCGACTATCGATTTATCAATGTCTACCGATCGTAAATTTTATTATAGATACTATTGAAAGCCTACTTTTATTATTGGACATCATAGTTCCCCACGACACACGTGCTAACTATTACAGATAAAATATCGATATTAATTTTGAATAATTTGACTTTTAGTACCAAAGTCTGTGTGGTTTAACTAAATACCACCTACTTCTGCTTTATAACAGCAGTGTTAAGCACAGACGTGTCATGTAAGAGAGACATACTTATTCGAGGCGTTTCAACTAAGTCCTTGGAGGTAGCAACGCATCTGTGATGTACCTCAGGTGGGACTCTAATTTAATCTGAGGTTTACTATAGATGTTCATAGGCGGCAGTGATCGCCTATCTTCAGATGGACTTCATGTTCGTATGATACTTCAAATAAGTAAACCAAATATTATTTCTTCTATCGATAGAATTATTATCTATTTTCACACAACACTATCGGCAGTTGTACAAAGATAGATGCGGTGGCTGACCGGCCTATGAGCTAATCGAATTAATAAATGCCATGAAAATGTTACGGCTACAGTGAAACTAGTCATTGCATATTTCTATAATATATCATATCAAAGTTCATTGAATATTTTCGAATTTACAATTTAAAATAATGTGCCTATATTCGCGAATTATGTAACAGTAAATGTTGTTAATCTTGATACAACAACAACAATAAATGATTGTTGGTGTTGTATTAGTAACAAATGTCAGCAGTCTTAAATTAAAATCTTGTTTTTACTTTTATATTCTATAATTGTGCTTAAGATTGAAAGTATAATGAAGTTTTAGTAAAATCTAAATTATGATTAAGGTAAGGAATTTGAAATTTCTCATTACTTCATGTTTTCTTTTTTGAAGATATTATTTAACATTCAATCTAAAACCAAATAGCAATAAACTAGAAGAATTATCTGTTTGTTAGTAGCCAATGTTGCTCAAAGTTGGCAAAAGCGCGAAGTAAACAGTATCTCTACTTATATGCAAATAATTGAAAGCGCCACCGACCGCGGCCTATGATGCATTCGGTTAACAAAGGTGCGTTATGTTATTTTTCCTGTAATGAAAAAATACAACTACAATTGTATTTTTGCACATAAAATATAAAACTTTCGAATTCACTTTCATATATTTTTACATACATAAGCCTTTAGAAAGCCTTGTGTTGGCTATGTCTTCTCAAGATAAGTCTTATTAATTCTTGCTATATGTTATGTACATTTTAACTTTAGTACATGAGTAACCTTGTGAAAGATGCTTCTTCCTATCACATGGATTTAATTTCTTAGTTTTCATCTATAACATTCACAGGAGAAGAAAGACGACGAATGCATTTTATCCCAGATCCTATTAATAAGTGATTCGTATAAAATCTTCCTATTTTGCGAAATATACCGATATTTACAATGTTATGTGGTCATAAATCTCTTGTTACTGACGCAGGTCAATTTTGCTCCTGTAAGTAGGTACTAAGTAGGTACAAGCAAGAAGCAGTTTCAATACGTGTATCCCGGTAATATTTAAGACTGAACAGAAATAATTTTCTGCTACTCCAGTTTACACTTTGCTCTCGTTACCTAGAGCATAATTGACACAAGGCGCAGTGAAAGTGCGCAAGCAAATTCGTCGCGTAGGTCAGTGTCGCTTGTGTGAGTACTTTCGGACCCGAGACTCTGCGCATCTTGCGAGAACGTTTCCGAGGTATAAAAGAAGGTAACATAGTGATTCACGGTCTTATTGCTTTGCACATACCCGACGGGGCACAGGAATATACCAGGTATTTGTTCAGTACCATGTGTCAGTGTTGTGAAGTGATGTGTTGATGACGAGCTTATTTCTGTTTTCTTTTGACAGAAGTGACGAGACTTGTACGGGATCAATATGCGGTGGTTATACATGGTAAATACTGTTGAGATTCTTAATGTTAATCACGTAATTACGGTTAAATTGAAATCTTACCCGACGGTTGCTTTAAATAAGCAGTGTTTGAATTGAGATCAAGCACCTTTGTGGGTTATTATAGCTGTCTATTTTATATAACAAGTACGGTTGTTGGAAGTCTTCTAATAATCTTATTACCAGTAAATGGCATTTGCATCTATAATCCTATATCCAATGTCACGAACTGTGATGGAATTTCCGATAAAGTATAGTCTAGATATTTTACTCTCGATAGATGGAAACAAAGTATGGAATTCCGCCGTTGAGCCGCGGGTGATCGCTAAGCCTTAAATCATACACAGTATTGCTTCTGGTTTCTGCTTTCTAATTTAATAGAAACGTTAGGTTAGGTTAAGTTAGATCCTTACGTAATATCATTCCAGATGTCACTGCCGCTCATAGATATCGGTCACCATACAAAATACAATACCTAAAGTCTATCACAGATGTGTTGCTGTCGGTGATAAGTTTCTTTGAGCGAGAGGGAAGTCCGTTACAAAACTCGTCAAAATAGAATAGCATGTTAAATACTAACATATGGAAAACACACTACCTAAAAGGGGTTTTATGAGCCAATATGTATATAATGTAACGGTAGAAATAATTAATAAACAGCAATACAGTATATATAAATATTCTTGTCCAAGCCTTATATATACAGTGGTATTTTAACGGTTTCCTTGCACCGGGTCGTCGGCAACAGCTGTCTAGATTTTCGATCGTCCTTATTTGACACTAACCTAAATTAAACATGTATCGGTATGCAGTTGATGTTTCTCATTTTAACTTTGTTCGGTTGTGTGTGTAAATTTATGTTTAATTAATTTTATTGAGTTCAAATCGATAACAAGTATTAATATAATATAAAAGCGAAAGGACAGAAACTAATCATTGCAGAGCCTAAGGTTGAAAAACTCCATTAAAAGATTTTTTGATATTTCGCCTTTAACGGGGTTAAATAGAGATTAGGTATTTGTATCATATTATCGTCTGCGTGTACTAAGTCAAGGAAAGGAAATGCTCGTTTCTCTATAGTTTACAAGGTATACAATGAGATATACATATTTCCTTTAAAAGTTATACAAAGATAACACTTCATTTACAAAAAAATACAATTATAATAGTTGAACTTCTTGTCTTGTTTCTAAAATGTGAGTTTTAAAAACCGTTACTTGAAAAAATCAAATTCAAATATGTTATATATTTGCAATGCAATGAAGTTTGACATTTATGCTTAACGCGTGATTAATATGTTTAAATTTAACATTAAATCTATTTAAGCAATAAAATATATTAATAAAGATTCGCAAGTTATTATATAAAATATCGTCCATCTAAAAAGTGTTATACAGCTATAATTAATTAATGAAATTTAAAGATTTTTATTATTTTTACCGATGTTCTGTTGTGTAATTCGTGATAAATCACATAAACTACTTCCGTAAATGATAAATTTTATGAATTTATAATTCAATTGCCTAATGACACTGAAAGAAGCAAAATTCGATGTCATCATCACCAACCCATTACTGCTAGTGGGGCTCAGAATGAAAGAGGTTTTATGCCACCCTGTTAGCCAAGTGCGAATTGGTAGATTTCACACAACTTTGTGACATTTTTTCGGGAAGTATTAGGCGTATCTATTTCCTCACGAGGTTTTATTGCTTCGTTAAATCTGAACATAAATTATATCTAATATCTGTACGTATTAGATATAATTTATGCTCAGATTCTTTAAAAAACTGTAAATTACATGTAAATGTAATGTAGATGTAGACTTGTTAGTTAATGCTTCCACTATGGAATATAGCGTCTCGATTTGGTTAAATAGATAAGTATTTTTGTTCAATATCGCATGTGAGTAAACACACACATAACATACGCATGTCCGACACATAAGAATTTATTACTTCATTGTCGTAACAAAAGTAACTCCAAAAATTACACCCTGCGTGTCAGTACTACGCACGCAGTACGCACGCTATGTTTGTAAGACAAACGATACGAAATATATATGATGACATATAAATATGAAATACATTACACACATTACACACAGATAATTTAATTATTTCATTAGAATAAAGCTTATACATACATATAGTTAAATATAATAATTACTTTGGTAGCTATTTTGCAAAACTAAAATATTAACGTAAATATTCACTCTCATAAAATTTTCCACAAACACGCAAATAGAAGAATAACTTTAAAAATTATAAGTACAAAAACGTGCTAAGATATACCCATGTTTTGGGCTATTTCAATCTTTTATTTCGAGTTGTTATTTTATATTAAAATTAGATTTTTTTTTAAGTTCAATTAATTAACACAAATTGTCTTTTTAATGAGTGAAGATTACAATTTTTCTAAAAAAGAAAAAATAATAAATTCTTACATTTTGTTTGTGTGTAGATTATGTTATTTAGAGTTCAAAGTTAATAAAATAGTTTAATGTTATCGATAATATTTTTTTGAGAAATATATAATAGTAACGGTGATATATAATATAAAAGGATTATCTTTTCAATCAGACGACTTCGTAAACCTTGATTTATATTTATAACTAGTTGACGTATCACGTTTTGCATGAAGTAATTACACATTTTAAATTGAAAATGTAAGACTGATATTAATCTAGACACGTGGCAGCGTTTCAAGCCAAGTTCAAGCAAAGGAACTGGCTAGCCAGCGCCGAGTGTAATATTAAACGAACCACTTGGTGCCACTTTTGACCCTTCTATAACTTAAACACATCTCACATTTTAAATAACAACAATTGTTATAGGTATCCAATAAAACAAAGAAATAGCGTTTAATACTTTTTCAAGAGTTATTTCGTTCTTATGAATACATATTTGGATTTTGCATAGAACTTGGCACTCGTTTAAATCTCTATTCTTTTTGCGGCGAAGCCCACAGCCAAGCATAATATTTGTTTTGAACTTGGCACTTCTTTTTAACATTTATATTTTTGGTGGGTTAGTATACCTACATAAACTTTAAAATTAAAATAATGAGATTTTATTGTTCATGCACTTTGCAGGAAAGCGTTGTATTATATTAATTTTAATTTTTATTGTAATTGGTCGTACGTAGAAGACTTACAAAACAATTACAGTGCTTTATTTTACCACTTTAAAGATAATAAAGATGAAGAGAGAGTACATTATTCATAAGAAACTGATTAAAAAATTAGATCACAGTGATATAATTCAGATTTTTTCTTCATTAGGCAACTCGAGTACACAATTTTGAAATAGGCGCATTATTATAGAGAATGTTACAAAAAAATAAAATTCGTAAATATTATGTTTGGATAAAGAAATATACTCAAATTCATTTTTTTATACAATGAACTGCAAACGATATCAATAAAATCAATCAATATATCAGATATCAATATATAACAGATTTTACATCGTACGTTTATTTGAGATAATTATGGCATACTGTCATAAATAAATCATGTTTTTAATACGCTAATCAGACTACGCTGTTTTTTAAGGAAGAGCCATACATTTAGCCAATTAGATGCATAAGCATAAGTCATACTTAATTAAGAACATTTATGATTAAAAAAATCTGTCCACACAAACACGCAATAGGCAGGATGCTTTAGAATTTAGCTAGTCTCATAAATTTTGCATACCATTACGAAATATGCGCTTAATTTATTCCTCTCATAAATCGTATCTCGTGTTGATGACCGACGTGCTAGAGTCGTTACAAGTAATGTAGAGCTGATGAAATCTTTTGCGAACCGAATGACTGGTTACTTTTAAATTATTTCAAGTACATACGATGTTACATATACTCGGATGTACATGCCACGTAACTTTAGAATGTAAGTACTTGAAGATAATAGATGTCACATAATTACAGGGGTACGCAACATATGTTTGTATGAATTCTTCTTTTCTAATTTATTTACCACCTATACACCTATTTCCATCTAATAACAACAGTGTTCTGGTCTGAAGGGTGTGGAAAGGAAGATATACTTATTCGAGGCGTACCAACTTAGTCCTCAGGAATAGTAAAAACTATTTGCATCTGTGACTGATCTAAGGTAAGACTCTGATTTTATCAGGGTTTGTTTGCATATATCTATGGGCGGTAGTGGCCACTTACCATCAGGTGGCCTGCATGCTCGTTTGTTACTGCCATATTGCCAAAAAAATACAAAACAAAATCATTTCCGTTATTAATGGGCGATGACTTAGGTACTACAATGCCAGTAGAGGAAATGTTGTAGCATATTCTAAATTGGTATAATCAATTAACATTTGAGACCTGTGAATAAATAGAGAATTGATAATTGTTTAATAATTGACGACAGTTAATGTATCCTTTTTTTGCGACTGTAGTAACAAACAGGTAAGTCCATCCTATGGCCACTGCCGCCTATGGATGTAAGCTACTTCATCTAAAACAAAGGTTCTATCTAATGTCAATTATGTTGTCACTAAGATTAACATAGTCGACCCATGTGACAGTGAGCCGGCTACCACATCCTACCATGGAAACGCAAGAACTTTTTCACTCAGAAATAGGTATAGCGGTGGTACTTCCCCGATCGGACTATACCAATTCTACCACGGTGTAGAACCGGTTTTCAAGGTTGTAGAACTCTGTTTGGTTCGACTTTGAAAGCACCACCGCCACACCTATATTTGCCTGATAAAAGCAGTGTTATGCTCTGTTGTGTTCTGGTCTGAAGGGTGTGGTAAGGAAGACATATTTATCCGAGGCATTCGAACATCAGGGTAGCAACGCATGTGGTTAACTTCAGGTAAGACTGGTCTTATCTGGAATTGATTACAGATGTCCGTGGGCGGCTGTGGCCACTTACCATCAGGTGGACTGCATGCTCGTTTGCTACTTCCATATATAATAGTAAAAACATATTGCAAATTATTACTAAATTAAGTATATATTTGGTCGTTTGTTAAGCACTATTACACATAGGTACTCATACAATATATGGCTTTTGTCGCTTTTACCTTGTAGTTGCAAAGTTTATTTTGAAACTTCATGCCATTTGATGATGAGATAAATGCAATACGTGAGTATTAAAAGCAACCTGTTATAAGTTACATTTCCATCGCAGGCGAGTTACGAATAACGAATTTATTATTGCACAAGAAAAATGGTTTTATTTCAGTAATTTTTTTCTTTATACATAAGTAAATAGCTCATTTAAAATAAATGATTATAATTTATAAATACTAATACCATAAAACAATTATTACTGGTGTGCATCCATCTTTAAATGAAAAGAAAATTTGATGCAAATATCAGCTGTCTCGTTTTTTGGTTGTTAAAAATATTTTTTACAAATATAAATTACCGTAATGAAATAATTTAAACTATACATACATTCCTTGCTGATAGAATACTATCTTCATTATTTTTCTTATATTTGTATCATCATCGTTAATTCGCTCACAGTGAGCCTAGTCGGTCGGAGACATCATCTGGCCTGGATACTAAAAGCCGTTTATTCGAAGTCATCATGATTGCGCGGTAAAAATGTTACATAATTGAAAGGGTAAATTTGATGGGAAGTATTGTTCTAACGTACGTTGGTACAATTTATATGTACAACTTGTACGGGCTATTGGGCTTTTATATTTTTTGGAGATAAATATTTTTTTGCACAATAGCAACGATAATGTTTGACGAATTTAAGTATAAAATGTTATTTATAAAATTTCCTATATATTCCAAATGAAAAAATCTTAAGCTTAGACAAACAAATTCAATCCCTGTGGGACACACCAGCTTTCGATTCTGCCTTCTTGAAAGAAGTTTGGATGAGAGTTTGTTCTTTAGCTTTTGTCTAACGTGAATCAGGACATTGACTACATGCGCTCTCATCTATAATATTTTGCCGTGCTAGTGATTTCAAGAGTTGTGAGACCTACTTTTGTCCGTATGCGCAGGTGGATATCCTGGGTCAGCATGGTTTATTCTGCACTAAATACATAAAAAAAATCATGTGAGATATGTTGACCATGCTTCTGTTAGCCAAAAAGCTGCAGCAATAATCCACAAAGATTATGTATTGGTAAAGGTTTGTTTTATTTGCAATAGAATTTTTAGTGTAAATAAGTTTTGTGTTCTTGTTCATAACATGTATTTGACGACCCACGTGGTGGAGCGGTCACTATACCAGTCTTACACGCGGTGGTTCCCAGGTTCGATACCCGGCCAGACGGACATCTGAATGAAGAGTTTAGATTTCTGTTCTGGGTCTGGGTGGTGTATTCATCTTTGTGTGCCCATGGCACCCACGACACAGGAGAAAATCCTACTGTGAGGTTATGAGTGTAGAAAGCGTTTAAATATGTTGGGTTCCTAATTTGTAAATTAACAAACAGGAAATATATGCATTTTTTGTGTTACATTTGGAATTGAAAAAGTCTAGTCTTTTCGATACTCGTTTAAAACTAGTATGTTACCATCTTATCAATAAGTCACGTGTAACGTATTTATAAGTTGAACTAAAAGTAATTAAAGAAATAATTACTATGCATCAGTATTTAATAAAGCTTTAACAAGATAATTATAGATCGACTGCACAGTTACGTAAATAACATTTTGGTTAACTGAATATAGGTTTTCTATTTTTACTAATCAACGCAGTGTTATTATGCATGCATCCATGATTGATTGCGGTTTAGTTTGGTAAAAATGTAGATGATTTTTTGCATAACTCGTTTGTAAGATTTCAATTTCTGAACAACTTGTGTAATATCCTCGAACAATCTTCATCGAAGGTGGTAGACCTCTTTGTGGTTCGACTCCGGAAGCACCACCGCCACATCTGTTTCTGCCTAATAACAGCAGTGT
>MOOZ01000543.1:1505671-1538266 GCA_002930495.1 Cecropterus lyciades | reverse complement strand
TGTCAGACCGGTATGGTGACCGCTCCGCCACGCGGGTCGTCAAATTTTATTAAGTTTTATTAAGTCGGAATCATTAGATTTTTTAAATTCATTTGTTATGGTGTCAAAAAACTTACATTCAGTTACGTCTGTTTAGTCTTTACCACAGTGATATGATTATTGACTAGTTATCTGGCCTAAAATGACTCAATATTATATTAATATATTTTATTTTTAACCAGAAACGTGAATAAGATCATTGGAAAAAATATATATTATTATAATTTTATATGTTTATTTCAGATGATTTTTAGTATGTAAACTGAAATTTGCTTAAGTGCAAAGTGATAGACTTATAATCTTTTGAGCAAATATAAATTGTACAACTTTTACGATAAAGCATCTTGTAACTTTAGTCATTCGCTTGACACCGTAGGTGAGGCTAGTGCCTGTCTATGTCGATTTAATCCACCGTTTCGTACTTTCATCTCGCGTTACTCACGGCACGTAATGTGCATCATCGTGCAAACTGTGCATTATGTTTTTGTCACACGCGTGGGTCAAGAGCTATTTCTCAACTTTTTTGGGTCATCAGCAATTTCCATTTGAGAATGTATGTGTATGAAAGCTGAACTAATTCGCTGTTTGTGGGTGGTTGTTTTTATGTTAATGGTATTTCTTACGTTTTGTATAGGACTCTTCAGTAAAATGGTGCTTTCGTCGATAACAAAGGACCCTGTACCCTGCATACTTATATCTAATAGGAGTACTTTCTATATTTTTCGATATGAGGAAGGATATTAGGAATATAAATTTATTTTGATGAGTTAGGTCTAGTGGACGTACTAGTAACGATAGACAAAACTTAAAATAAGTAACATGACAATATTCTACCCTGAAAATATTATATAAATTTAAAACAGTGCTCAAGGTTTTAAGGGTTATCGTAGGTCAAAAATCTACTCAGTCTTTATCAGTTTTAAGAGGCTACTTAAAGGGGACTTCCGAGATTGCGGGCGGCTAAAGTAGGATCTCGAACAACTCAACTAGTGACTCTGGGAATGACGGTATGTGTATTACCATACACAAGTTTACGACGGTAAGATCCCTTAAGGTAAGATCCCTTATCGTCATAGATTTTAGCGCGGTAAAATACAACCTTAGTTCAGCAATATTTTTGCCTCACTACCAACAATGCTTACACATAACAGTAATAAATTTGTATTTTATTACGAGTATAAAAACACTGAATAAATAAAGTTACGAACGATAACGTATGCAAATAATTGTTATATCATTCTCAGCGCAATGGCCGAAATTTATTCGTGTATTAATTAGCGTTGGAAATATTATCATAAGCTCGAGGTCGTGGAAAGCGTCGGGCGTGACTCTTGCACTGTAAGAAAATACCGGTTATGTAAGAAAGGTTACGACTATACGATAGAGATCTTCTCTGTTTACTACAGATGCCTGCGGTCAGATGTTGAACACCGTTAAGCCTTATTTTAACAGCGAAGAATCCAATCATAATTGCTGTAATCCTTAGTATTCGAACCACTAACGTGTTTTTGTTTGCATGCTTGTTAAATGCAGGGTGTTACTATTAAGCCGTGATTTCAAATGTCATGCATTTAAATTATAATTAAAATTTTAGCTAAATTTATTTATAATAACATGATTTGCTAGTCACGATTGTTTAATATCTTTCAATAATATTATGCGCTTTGAAAGCAGAAAATTGATATAACTGTAAAGAATAACGAGAACTCAGATATTTACTACTTAATTATCTCATTTCGAGACTGAAAATATTATACGCACGCGACAAATGAGGCGATATATTTTCTTTGAAAAATCTCAAAATTTCATAACAATGTGATTTCTGCGAATTTAATACGTTTCTTGTCTCAATTTCAGATATTACTCTGCGCGGTGCTTTATACAATTAGTGCTGAACCTGACCCGAAAAAATATAAATCGGAAACAAAAACTGAGGATAAGAAAAATCTCACTGATGACGAAAGAAAATTTTTGAGAGAAGTCGAAGAAAAATTTGGCGTTAAATCAAATACCACATTAAACATTAAGAAAAGTGAGACTAGTACTGTATCTCAAAAGAAAACAGCTACCAATGATACACAAAAACCACCATTTCCAGCTGTAATAGCCATTGAAATCGTTAATGACACAGAGACAAATTCAAAAGATAAAAGGACTATTGACGCAAATCTCGGCTATGGCTACCGTACAAATAACGGATATTCTTATTCATACTTTGGGAAACCAACTCAAGAAAAGGGGAAATTTATGATTTATCCTTATTCCCAGGAAGATATCCCGGTTAACCATAATACTTATGACCAACATGGACATGGCTATACCAACGAAAAACATTCATCTCATGCATCAACTAGCGTGCAAATACAACCATCACATGCTTTTGAATTAGTCTCAGTAAAGGATGAGAACGCTGGATATGATTACAGTCCACCAGCAACCCAGCTAAGTTATGATAATGTCAATACTCATCAATCTGCGGCATACACAAAACCTGCACATCCTTCTACCCTATACACAACATATAACGGTGAAGGTTTTTCAGGCCTGAGTGGCAAATTTCCTTCCATAATGCCAAACTACTTTGTTGACCCTACACAACTTATTAAAAACCCTCAGTATCAAAGCGTTGGACTTACTCCAGAACATTTGCGCACTCAAGGATCACATTTGGAGCGAAGAGTAGTACCTGTTTTGGTTTTGAGAATACCAAGCTCTTATCTCAAAAACCCCACTGCCGAACTATATGCAAACTTACCCCATAATTATCCTCTTTCACAGCATTTGAACAATGTAAATCTTCAAGATCTTGTCAATCAATACTTTAAGAAAAATGGATATTCTTTTGCACCTCAAGTAACCTATCAAAACCCAGTTTCGGCTCAATCAGTTGTTTCTTCTAATCAAGAACCACATCATTATGCAAATCCTCACGTTCAACCTGCTTACACTCATGCCGACTATTCTGGTGTACAGTATTCGGCAGTTAAACCTGTTATGGCCAAGTATCCTTTGAGTTACACTCAGCCTCAGTACATAGTACCCCAAACTAAATCTGTATACAGACAGCCTATGCAACAACAGCAGTATGAATACCAGTATCAGTATGTTCCATCCACTGAACAACCACAACCAACTTATTACGTTCAAGAACAAGAATACAAATCTCCTGAGACAGCAGATACTTCGTATCAATACCAAAATGAGCAAACAAGCGTAGATCATCAAACAAGTTCACATGATCCAGGTCAAGTTCAGTATAGAACATCTCAGCATGTTGGTAGTCAAGAAGGAAAAGAAGCATCTGTCGAATACGAAACACCACAAAATACGGTACAAGAAAACCATCAGGCCGTCCCATCTTACTATGTTTCTCCCCATGCTGAAACATCGCAATATGAACAATCCCAAGAAGATACATCAGCTTATGTTCAACAGCAAACGTCGCAAGCACAACCTGAATATAGTTCTTCGCCTTCCGAGTACTACACTCCAAAGAAAACTGACGAAAAACAATCCGTTTCTGTATATCCGTCTCAATTAATACACTCTGAAAATTATCAAGAGCACTCGAGCCAAAATTCAGCACAAGAGTACGTATATCAGACTCAAAATAGTGACGCAAGCCAGGGATTGCCCCTTTCCGAAAATTATCCGTCTAAGGATCACACGATTGCCACTGTTCTGCCGTTTAGTTACAAGCAATCTGGAAATCCAAGCGTAGCTAGTGTTCAGACTGTTAGCTATGTCACACCGATGCCGTCTGCAAAATACCAGTCGCGATTCAGAATTATGGTACCGCAGACAGTTTTGAAGAACCCCAACAGTGAAAAGGTTTCGTATGTCAATTCGCATTCTGTTTCCCCTCAATATTATCGGCAAAGCCAGTATACCCAAGAATCAGCAGAACAGGAGTACACAGGAACACAGTACGTTCCGTCCGTGGCAAGTAAATCAACATATACCAGGAATTACTACGGCCATCCAAAAAGGCAAGCTAAACCCGATAATAAAGCTGCAGCATCAGGGACGTCGTCATCAATCGCCAGGAAACAACCTAAGAAAACAGACGAAAAGAAAACAGCGTAGAAAAAATGCCTGAAGCGTCTGCATGTGTGTATTATTTTTGTAAATATAGGTTAATTTGTGTACATTTATGGCGTAGTATTGTTATTTTTTATTAAATGTTTTACAATATTTACCTTTAGGTTTACGTTACTCAGTATGCTTAGCAAAAATTTTACGTGATCTGTTGTTTTGTTAAATCTTTGCTTTTTAGTCATTAGTTAGGTTACTTGATAATACTGAATGCACATTTTTCATAATTTGCAAGTACCTTGAGACTAATTATTCGGGTGAACTTAAATTTGTATTCTAGTAGAATTTTGCATAACTCACTTCACTAACTCATCTTTAATTTTTATAAATAATAACTTTTTAAGGCCATATATATTATAAAGTTTGCCCGGCTGGAATCGAACGCGGTCGCTACGCGGTCGTCAACGTAATTATTGAATATTAAAGTTGTTGCTGAAATTGTAATATTTGTTCCCTTATTGTTAATTTATTCCTAATGTCAGTTGTTGATCTGGCTTAATGAATGTGCAATATATTGTATAAGGCTATAATTTAATTAAAATATTGTTTTAACAAAAATAAAAAATGGACTAGAAACTTTTAATTTTGTGTGCTTTATTTTTTTAATTTGAATTTTATCATGTAACCAGGTGGTAACCAAATGTTCTACAGGGGATACCTCCCTGGTAGAGCTGCACTAGTAACAAGACACCACATCTCTCTCTAGCGTGAAGTGGTTCTTATGTTTCTGTGGAAGGGTCTGGTTAGCGGTTTACTTTTATATGGTGACCATCTTAGTCTTTGGAAGTAGCATCACATTTGTCATTGACTTCAGATAAAACCCCTGTTCTATATAAAGTTGCTTACAGATGTCCACGAGCGGCAGTCACTACTTATCATCGGTTTGATTTCGTGCTCGTTTGTTATTTCAGTCTTATAAAGAAAAATATGAAGCCGCTTGAAGCCCATGAGTGGCTGTAGACTTTACTTTACCTTCACTTCACTGCTTCTAAATAATATATGAAAAACTTGACTATGTAGGTGTGATCAGACAATATATTACGACAGTTTACATGAGACGGTCTACCTTACCTCTAGCTCCTAGGAATACAACAAGAAGATGGAGGGATAGCAGGTAGTCACCCGTTTCCATTGGAGTTAAATAGATATTCAAAGTTGTAATATCTACTTAACCAAGGCAACAGATCCCTATGCAACGGCAGCAATGTAAAAAGATCTATTTTAATTGTAATCGAAGTTTCTTATCGACATAAGCTGATGGATGAAAATAAGAGAGGCAAAAAAATTATCACTCCTTAATTTCTAATTTCCTTAGAGAATATGACAACATTTTTATTATTTAAGATCAAGATGATTAAAAGCTAAAAGGAAGTAATAATACTTTCGTGAATTGACATACGATTTTTAAATGAAATATTTACGTTATTTATTTATCAACATAAACACTCGTTAAACTTTATAACCTGACATAAAAATTAAGAGGCATAGATCATTTAGATCTTATCTAGAAATCTAGAGTATACTAAGTGAAATATGTAGTGTAATTGTTAAAATTGATTTTATCTACTATTAAAATCATTATAATTTAACAAAATTGTTATTTGATTTTAACATCTTATAAGTATTGTAATAATCTGGAAGTTTTAGATAAATAATAAGTACTTCCATTACTGTCCATCACTAATTCCTTAGTAACTAGTCAACTGCCACGGTAACAAGTTAAAAGCTATAGAAAGATATCCTAAAAAGTAAATACTTGTTGAGGGTTAGGCGTGTGGACATTTCACTCTCTTTTCCCGGAAACCTTCCGCATTTTTCCGACCGGTCCGGGAGACCGGTCAGGAATCAGGAAGAGGTGTGGACCGAACCGGTAAGTACTCATTAAAACTCTACACACGGACGTGTCTCAATAAAGAGTAGATATATATCAAGAGACAATAGCATTACTCTAAAATTAAACAATTAAACATACGGCTTATCTACTTGTACATAATTATAAACAAACAACGGAAGTGTCTTTTAGTGGTGACGAATAGGAAACCGTTTTTTGTTGAAAATTACATGGCAACTACACTAAAAGATGGGAAGCAAAAGGTAATTGACGAAACTGGCATAAATAATATTAAGATTATCTCTTGTAGCGTGACTTTATCATTACTGCTATAGTAAGATAATATAGTTTTACATCTGAAAATAAACAAAAATGAATCAAGTGAGTAAAATACGTATTTATCATTTATTTAATTTTTTTCTGTAATAATAATAAAATCGACACTGGTGCCACCTAACGTATTATTCAAGAACTTAGTAAAATCTTCCAATGATTTTAGAAAGTATTACTACCGTGCCACATGCTGAGACTCTTCTCAAATACTTCTGCATATGTGTATAGTCAAAAATGTTGTGCTGTTCTCGTAACAGATGTCGCTGTATTTTATGAATGCTGTTTACGAAGCTTTTGTTCAAAATAAAACTTTTTTTATTACTTTAAGTGATTAAAGCCTCGTTTATATCTACAGACAGTGAACCTGTCAAAATCTTTTATAGAAAAACACGATTTTGTCTGCCAAAGCATTTTCAATGTATTTAAATAAACCGTAAATAAAATAAAGGGTTTATATTATTTACGGTTTATTTAACTTGGCTTAACTAGTAACAATGTACAATACAAACTCTGACGATAAATAAATTTAACCGCGGAACTTTGGTGATGAATTTACATAGAACATAAAAGAGATGAGCAAATTAGTGGAACAGTTTCTTGCTGATCAGGACAATACATGTAGGTACTGTATTATGACAAAAGGGCATTAATTCGTTGGTATATGTTAGACCTTATCAAGTGGTAGAACCAGTATAGTTCAACCGGGGAGGTACCACCGCCATACCTGTTTCTAGCGTGTAGTTCTTCTTACGTTTCGTTGGGAGTTTATGGTTGCCGACTCATTCATTAACCAGGTAACTATCTTATTCCTCGGGAGTAGCAACGCATCTGATCTCGAAATCAGATAGAGCCCCTGTTCTGTACAAAGATACCCTAGGGCAGCAGTAACCACTTACTATCAGATGGACTGCATGCTCGTTTGCTACTTCAATCTGATAAAAAAGGACCCGTGCCGTTTAGTAAGACGGTAATGGATTGGTGACGAATACCGGTAAAAATAGTGATCGCTTTTCTAATCGTTCGTGTGTAGCGTAATATATAACAGGAAATCTAAGGAAATAATCTATGACATAATCTTTGTGTACGGGATGTATGTTATCGTGATATCTGTTAATTAAACCTTGATTATACTTATGGAGTTGCAATCTAGATAACTGTAATTTTCATTGGTGATAAGGGCTGACTTCCATTAGTTTTCAACGACGTGATAGATCGTAGTATAAATTGCATGAACTGCATTATGTATAATATAAGATACCATTCCTATCAATGTGTTTTATTGTCACAGCACATAATTAATGAGTGTGTTTAATTTTAAAAGTTTTCATTCAAATAGATTAAATATATTGAGAAATTCTCAAGATTGCATTGTGTACATTGTAAGTCTTCCATACAAATATTTTGATTCCGCTTTACACTGAAACCATGTAGAATTGGTTGTCATTTGCTATATCGCTGCTTTGCATGAAATAAAATTTAAAAGATAAAAAAAAAACATTGTTTATTTTTTATTTAGCGCTCCTGTAAAATTAGCGTTTTTGTGTTGTGCGATGACACTTTTCCTACTCGAACTTTTGCTATCTTTGTTTTCATGTTGTTGTGAATCTTTGTTTTCATATGATTATATCTGCCCAATGTCTCGCTTTCAGATCAGCAGAAGACATATGCTACACACGGAAAATATCTGTGACCAATTGTAAATTCTGCCACTTTTCCTTGTTCCCTACACAAATTTTATCTTGGAGGACCAGTGACGTAGCGTGGATTCATGCCGCCCGGGTCCGAAGTTGATTTCCAACCATTTAAGAATTTTAGTCAGTGAAAAAAAAGGACAATTTAAATTGACGAAAAAAGGTCGCCAAACTTATATAGTCATTGACACCTGTGTCTCTGCAAAAAAATTCGTCAAATTTTGCAGTCTCCTAAATGTGCTGCCCGCCGCCATGCTCCCCGCTGCTGGAAATCAAATCTGTGACAAAGTTTAAGTAGAAATCGAGTTCTATTTATCTTAATTTTTGTGCAATTACTTACTAAAATATTGGGGAACAAACATTTACAAAGACAAGTACAATGTGCATACCTCCATCCATCCATTAACAAATGGTACTTTTCTGCTTTCTAAGTTCAGAATGCAGTTAAGAAGCTAAATTAAAAACCTTGCCTATTATAATTACGCCGAGTTATTATAATTATTATGAAATAAAAATCCTCGCTGTCATATCTACCAAATGTCGGTCTTAATTCTATGGTATAGACTCTACATGCATACTCACACACGATTAGATTAATCGTTGTATGTTACATGAGATAAACAATGAAATCAATATTTAAATTAATTGCTCTTGATGCCAGGTAATATCGCATTTTTTCATAATAACCTACGATTGATTACCCACTCAATGATTTTATTAAAACGTTTCGTAAGCATGACAATTATTTTATAAAAATATTTTATCTTCCACTCGATTACCTGAACATCTCGAATGTATTAACTCTAAATATTATATGAGTGTAAATTTAACATATATTTAAATACCTACTTAATACGAGTTGGTAGGTGATTTTTTATGAAAGTGTGCGTAAAAACACAAGTTATTTTACGCACATATATTACAATGTGGAGACATTTTTTTCTACATAATGTTGATATTGCATCGTATTTGCATGATCGCGATTTGATACGGTACTCAAATCTTCTGGACTAATAGTTTATGTAATTTTACTTGCGGGCTGCATATCACGGGAAATATATGAGTAAAAGCGAAATATCAATCAATGAAGAACACAGGCCTGTGTACATCTCACAGTGTCACTTATAGTATAAATAAATTGATAAAGAGACGCAATTACCTTGCTCTTATTAGAAACGATTATTGACGTTAAGAAACGCAATAACATTCTAAAGTTATCTTTGTTGTATATTATAATTACTGGATTGCTATATATACAAGTAAAAGCACCATAATTTCAGCAAATAAAGAGCTTACTTCATTAATATGCATTTCAATTACTTGGCCCTTTCTACAATCAACTTAAAGGTTTAACGTCAATAAACTAGTAATTAACTAGTGGCACTTTTAACTGGTTTTATCGTAGTTATTTTTAGACGGTCACTACCTTATTATAAAACTAGCAAATACCCATGACTACAACTGCGTGAACTTTAGAATTGTGTCTGAAAAGAAATAAAAAATATGTGAGTGATCAAAACACAATTATTTTCGTATCTTAATTAAAATTATCAAGTCTTTCGAATGACGTCACACAGAAAAACGTCGAACATGACGGTACTTATACAAGAGCCGTAAGTATAATATTTTTTTTATATATAAAGCGAGTCATTGGCTTAACTACAACGTCGAGGAGTTTATAAATTTAATTAATTTTATCACTTTTTCTAACAATACACTTAAGAGAATAATACTGATATATATATACCAGTTCATTAACCTTTTCTAAGCAAAATCATTAAAATCTGTTCCGCTATTTTTGCGTGATGAAATACGTAAAAATAAAAGAATAATAATAATAGTCCTATGTTCAATCCAGGGATTAAATTATAACTGGACCATGTTTCTCGGAAATCAATTCAGCTATTTTTGCGTGGTTAAATAACAAACATACAGACATTCTCATATATTACATTAATAAGATCCTTGCTATCTATATCACAACCACTTTTCAGTGTCAGTTGGCTTTCATTTTCATTTCATGTTTTTGCATTTACGTGGGAAAATTATTGCATAAAATTGCATTTACTGTGGGTGTTTGGATAATGAATAGCTTCTTTAACATATCAATTATAAAGATATGTTTATTTAACTGATGTTAGTATTGAAATAAATCGCGCGGGATTAGTGATCTGTAATTGTTCAGTCTTTCGTCGTTCGTATTAGCATCACGATTGTAGTTATAATTTGCTTTCAACTTGTCAGTCATATAACGACATTATTTCTGGCATTAAATACAGTGCTCTTTTATAACCCCTTCACGGATAGATTATACAAGTAAATGATTTGGCGTGCCGTACATTCTGTAATAGTACCTAAAAATGCCAATTTTTAAATAATATTACCTTTAAATATAATTCCAAGTAAACTCACTACTACAACTAGTCAGAGTTGGTTTTCTTCAACCAGTTAAAAAAGTTAACTTTCATTAATAACCGAAAATGTTTCAAAAATCGTTTATTTCCCTTAGGAGCTATTTAGGGCCTATATATATTACACAAATATAAAAATATAATACCCCTCTTTTCGCAAAGGACTAAAGAATAGATGATATAGAAGTAAGAAGTTTATTGTTGGTAATAAAAGGTATAGATTGCAAATTCCCGCATTATTATTCATCTCTGTGCGCGTCATGGTATCTCTGCATCAGAATAATAAACAATTACCTTATGCGTTTGCTGCCTTAGCGTTCGTAAAATAAATCTTTATGCTCATGCCCGTTGGAAATACTACGAGCTTTCTGGTTATTATTAAATACGGAAAGTTAGAAAAGAAATTATATAATTTATAGCTCCTACTATATATCTATTTCTGCCTAATAACATCAATGTTACGTATTATTGTGTTCTGTTCTGAAGGGTGTGGTATGGAACATATACTTATCCGAGGAATTCCAACTTAGTCCTCGGGGGTAGCAACGCATATGTGGCTAACCTCAGGTAAGACTCTGATCATATCTGGGATTGACTACAGATGTCGATGGGCGGCAGTGGCCACTTGTCATCAGGTGGACTGCTACTTCCATATTATTAAAAAAAAAATCCAATAGCGATGAAATTTCTATATGAAGTTGTTTTCAAATACGTTGGTTTCTTCGTGGACTTATTTGGGAATTCTCGTTGACATATTTCGGTCACATAAACTTCTATGAACATTGATTGCGCTCTATCTGCTTAACTTACCTTATGTAGTTTGTAGCAAGTAACTAACAAAAAGCATAGGGAAATATAATATAAAAGTCATTTTAAAATCACAGACCTATCATTACATTTTATTTATATCTGTAGATATCAAATGATATTATACCCTTTAAACCTAAATATATTTCATAAAATGTCAAAAGTAATAGTCCTTGCAACCAATTCAATTAATAAATATTTCAATAACAATAAAGTTTTATTGAGAGCGTAGTCATAATTTTATCTACGAAATCGACAATAAAGATTATAGGATAACAATAATTTAATACTCTTTCCTTATATGTCAATGCAGTATTAGATATGTCAATGGTAAGGATAGGGATCTGTAAGGTATTAAATTAAAATTTATTGGAATAGTCACTACTCACCACACCTTGATTGAGAAACTATTATGGCCTTTCCCAATAAAGGGAATTTCGACATAGTTACTGTGATAAGTTTTATTTGATAGAAGCAGTAAAATAGTCTAATCGACAAGTTCAAAATCGTGTTAATTCTTGATAAAGGTCCTAAAAATATGTGCAATAGTTCATTGGATCGGAGTGACGTCTAGAAAAATGTATTCGAAGGATTTATTTATTTTACTGCATGATAAAAATTGCAAAAGTTATTAACAAATTAAGATGAAAAAAAGGTATTTTTTTTCGGAAATTACTCAAAAACTATTAATTTTAGAAATATTTTTTCTTTATTCTTTAAAGTGTTCTGATGCCACCATATTTTTTAAAAACTTTTATTTAACTTACAGTTGTAGGTTGTTTAGGTCAAATCTGATTGAGCTGGAATTTGGAAAATACCTTAGGTATTGATGACAACGCAATTATGTGTAATCAATATTGTTGTTGATCCAAAATGGCCGCCGCGAAAAAATGGCGGATTATTATTATTATATTTTTGTACAACCCACCCAATATGGTATATATATTCGCGACTTCGTACGGGGCTACGCGCTGACAATAAAACAAACATTTAACTTTTTTTACATAATTTAAAAATACGTAAGCGTTGTAGTATCAAAAATTTTTTTTACCATAGGTATCTACAATATGAACATGTGGAAATGTATGTCGGAGATTGGAGGATGAAACTTCAGATCTTAATTGATTTGGGCATATTCGGCGTATCCGAATATGCCCAAATCACAACACAACACAACACTAAGGTGAACGGCTGACAGTGAACGTCAATCAATGTGAAGAAAAGCAACCGTGGAGCGGTCAGCGGGCACCTTTGGAAACAGATACCACGACTGTAGCCAACCTACGTCGAACTTCGTCGCGTTCCAAATAGTCATCCATTGACGTCCGATTTGCATCTGCATATTATGATTATATACTGAATCTTATTTTCTGAAATCGTGATGGATGAAGAGCTGAGAGAAGCAGAACGCACACACTCTCCCATGTTCTCTATGTATTCCCTATATATATTAATTAATGTATAGTCCAAATTTTATGATTCAAATTTTAGTTGCTTAGGCTCTACGACTAGTCAAAAGTAATTATTCTTTCGCTGTATGTTACTAAATTATATATATATAAATTTATAACCAACAAACTTTTTGTAGAATATGTGTTCGCGTTTTATAGGTTTTCGTGTGTTATAACTCATAATTCGCTACGCAATTTCATATCTCATTTACTTATGATTTCAGGTTGAAAGGTAAGAGTTCGAAATATGTATATGTAATAGAAAAGGTGTTCAGTATATTACAGACAACATTGAAAGTAGTTGACCTTTTAGGGAAGCGGTATGGTTCGTTCATTGGGATGCTGGGCAAAGCGCGTGGAAATGTTAATACTTGCTGTGAGATAAACGGCGTATGCAGCTTCTCAACCGTTCGGGTTAATTTACAAGTTATTACGCTAGAGAACATACATTAGAATGGTAGCGTAGCATGGGTTGGTACCACCCGGGGCTGAACTTGAATTCTTCGTTATCCAAAATTTTATGACAAAAAGAGGTCGCCAAATATAAATATTCTACCGCCCTCTAAATGTGCCGCCTAGGGGCATAATTTGATTTTCAATGTTATACTTATGGTACAATAGCGGTTATATAAGAAAAATTACAAAAAGAAGATTTTTCCTCCCCAGTAGACATGCCGCCCTGGGCCATAGCACCCTCAGACCCCCCTGGAATTGGACTGGAATGATACGTAAAGTCTTTAAATTGATTGTCTGTTGTGTTAATCATTGGTTGCATAAAAAATCAATAAATTCATAGCGTAGTTGGACATAATAGTGGAAATAAGTTCATAACACCACAAGTGACCAAAAATATCTATTAACCTCGTCAAACCCCTTAGTTAATATTATAAATTGTATGGCATTATCCTGAAACTTAACAAGTATCAATTTGGGTAAAAAATCAATTATTATTACACTTTACACTTACATTACACTTTGGGAAGCATGTTCCCCGAGCGAGTGTGCAACAAAGTCCATCCGTCTATGCACCCACTGCAGCACGCACACAGCCATGCCGCCACGGTCCGCTACCCCCGTATATAAACCTACCACAGAGTAGCCTTGAACTTCATTTCACCAACGACACGCAGCGAAAACCACCCTTCGATTTTCAGTTGTGGATACGGACTTTGTGTGAAATATGTTGTGTTGGAACTGATCGGTGAAAACTGTGTTTGGTGCTCTGATCGAATTAAAGATGAAGGCCGTACTGCAAGGGGTGAGTTTCAGTTAGATTTTTAACATTCGACTGAAATAAAGTCAAAAAAGGTATTGATTTGATTATATCTAGATTACAATTATTTCTATTGTTTCAAAATTTATTTATTAACATGTGAAGCGGAAACTTTCGATCTTTTTTTTATACACTGCGCCCGCGGAAGACTGTGAGATTTGGCATAAGTAGATAATTTTTTGTAGAAAAGTGCTGGAAAATAATATGCATGCATAATAAGTGTTACAAATTTAATACATTTGTAACACTTATTATGCATAAACATTGAACAAAATAATTCGTTCATTGTTTACATTGCTAACAATGTAAAATGCAAAATTTCAGCAATCTCAGACGTCTATATCAATTGGCCATTTGGTGAAAATAAATGCACGAAAAAAGAAACTTATAAACGGTTTATAGTAGATACGAAAATGTTTTGAAATTATGTATATATTAGAATTAAAATGTAATCAATTATATTGAGACACCTACTCGTAATACACGTTGGATAATATCTAGTGTATTATTTATTAGGATTTACCACGGTTACTAGTTTAAATGGTTTAATTATGTTTTTAATGTCATTCTTTTTTTTAGTATAGCTGCTTAGATAATAATAATTAATAGAAATTTACAGTGTGTTACATCGATAAAGTGACCTGTGTGTTACGCGTGCAGTCATATGATTGACTAGCTGCGCCCCACGGTTTCACCCGCGTATTAGTTACTACAAAGAAAACTAATTTATGTGTTTATTTGGATAAGAATAAATATTATATTTATAAAAACAACTTCGCAAATAATGCATTATTTTGGAAGAAATTTGGTATATAAAAGGGTATAGTGAGTTTACCTGAAAAGATAGACATATGCTGTCGCTGACTTTTTTTTTAACTTTTAAAGGGGATCAATTCTGTCATACATAATTTTTACGAAACTTTAACCGTTTACGCAGCGCATGCAGCGGAAGCTCTCATTAGAAAAAAACAAAACCCCGATTTTGAAACATTCTTCATTGGTGCTCCGCTCCTGTTAGTCTTAGCGTGATGATATATAGCCTATAACCTTCCTCGATAAATGAGCTATCTAACACCGAAAGAATTTTTCAAATCGGACCAGTAGTTCCTGAAATTAGCGCGTGCAAACAAACAAACAAATTAGTATAGATTTACCTACACAATATACAAGATATCATAATATTTTCTGTAGATAGTCATAGCCTAGTGATCATTAGGTCTCAAGTTCGTATCCCAACCATGCATCTTTTTAAAGTCATGTACGTATTAGAATTTATTGTTGTAGAAGAAAAAGTCCGCATGATATATGTCAAATCTGTAAAGCTACAACTTACCAAGTCTCTTTGAGAAGAGACCCGTGCCCAGCACTGGGACAGTAACGGGTTGATAACGAACCAGAACCAATTAATTAATGTGTCTTCCAAAGTACGGAATAGCCGCATTTTGTGAGTCTTATTAATGAACAATAAAAATATTTGACGTTAGAGTACCACTATTATTTTTGTTTAACAGTTTAAAAGTTACATACATATTATATAGTGCTATGTTCAGATTAGAAGAATAAATCAAAAGTGATAATGAATATTTAGATTTTAATAGTCACATATTAAATCAGAAAATTATGTACCTATATTTTTGAAGTGAAAACTTCATCAGGCACGTTGGGCATTTTTTGAGATGCGAAAAACCATTAAAGGGAACTCGGGACACTGTTACCGTAACCGAAATCTCTGTATATTTATCTATAAATATCTATAAGTATTTTGTGTATGTATTTTAAAATACTTTATACTTCCTAAATTTCATATTTTCATATACTTCATATTTCTTAAAATTCAAGTTTTCATGTCTGTCGGCATCGGAGTGCCGTTGTTTTGTTTATAGATTTGTATACCCGATTATATATGTAACTGGGTTTCTAAGCCTTTTAAAATGTAACATGCAATTCATTTCACTTTGTGATGCATTCTATCGCCGTAAGAATCTTTGCAGTTAATTGCCGTAATTTAATTGGATGCCTCCTGACACCTAGCGTGAAGAAAGTGAAACAATAGTCGGACATTTTATACATTATAAGTAAATAATGATTCTGTCATTTTCCTACACAATTCCAACATATTCTGGTCGTGTCACGGATTGTGTGTCTTTTTCTGCTTTAATAGCAATTAGTTTTTTATACTTTTAATCTCCGATTACCGAGTTCCGATATCGATAGCAGATATATTGACCCTGTTTTTTCGAGTTCTATGCTTCCTGGTTCCCTGGCATCCTGGTTTTATGATAAGTCACATGAGATGTAGTATACAAGGCAATATAGTACCTAGTTCCGAGTACCAAGTATCTTAAGTTTATAATTATACAAAACTTAAATGAGTTTTTTAAATCTTTCTTTTTTCTTTGGTAGCAATTTTTAGTGACCGACTGAAAGTTCCATTTCGATTTCGATCGTGTTTCGGCAAAAAACGTTTAGTTTTGGTTACGGTATCAAGCCTGCCGGAACTACGACCGAAACCGAAACTGTATTCGTTGTCTCGTTGTGATTGATCATGTTCGGCGCTTTGAATTTCATCCAAGCGACCATATTCAAAAGAAGAATCTACCTACTCAAATAAACATCTCACCTTTTCAAGTACTTTTAAGGCACCGTTATTTTTTTCTTAAATGAGGGGTTGTTATGTTGATTATCAAAAGTGAAAATGTTAAAAAAATAAATTCTGAGTGATTATAATAACGTTTTCTAATTCGCTAACCGATATACTACGTTACTAGGATTATTTCGAAGTATTTAATTTAATTAATCGCAATTTTTAGTAAAGTCCATTTCGTTTTCAATGTACGATCTATTGTTTAATAATAAGATCTATTGTTTAATAATTAATAATAAATACTTTCGCGTTTCCAGTATCTTGACGCAATATTTTATCGAAATTCTTATCTTACAATTTGATATTCAGTGCTTATATAATAAGTCGAGCATAAAAATACATGATTAGATCTTTAGTTCCCAAATGGTCCAGATAGACCCCCAGCGGACCACCGGAGACTTAACGGGGATCAACGTTCGCGTGACAAAAAAAATGGGGTTTCACAATTCGTAAGCGGGGTTCTCGAAAAATGAACTTCTTTCCATAGCAAAGAACTAAAATTTGACTTAACACCGGTGTAACAAAGACTTATTTTTTGTACGGCAATTTAGATTGTGTCAATCAATTAATTAATTAATCAATTCTCACTTGCTTTTCGAACTATTAATTTGTGGTTGGAACTCAGCTGAACTCAATGCAAATTTTCATAGTCAGACATTTACGTCATAGTCAGACATTAACTATGGAATATTGCGTTAGACATCTTATTATCGAAATTTTCCATGTAACTATGGAACTCTTCGAATTTTTTGTCGAATTTTGGATATATGGTAGTTGCAGGGGGTCCATCGGAACCAGCTAAATCGAAAGTGACCTATGACAAAGAAAGTCTGGGAACCTCTGATTAAGATTAATATGCATACATATGTGTTCCTAATTAATCTTTAGATAACGCATGAAGATTGTTGTAATGTATATAACGTTTTTCTTTATTATCTGCATCTAGAAATGCATTAGATTATGTGCTAAATTAACTTCTAGATAACAAATAATGAGTAATAGTGAAAGTCAATTTAATAATAGTAAACCTGTAGATCTTAAAGTTTTTATCTTCAGTATAACACATGTTGTTTAAAGTTTTAAAGATCTTTAAATTGTTAATAAGTCAGGTAACGGTTATTATTTGTACGTTAAAAAATATCGCACATTTAACGAGCATAATCTTACAGAGTTAAATAGTATGGCCAAGGATTTACTTACAAGGTGTTCCAACTAAATAGGCCATAAACTTATTGTATGCAATATCATCCCTATTCTATCTGAAAGCGGAAGTGAGATCTATGTGAGGACGACGTGTATACATGATAGATATAAGAGCCTAGGTGGAATTCTACACGATGAAATGAAATGTCTTCATTTTGTATAGGTCTACGGGAGCACTTACAAATGGTCAGTTACATTTTTTTCATATTATCACTGGATCCAAACACGAACTTCACTGAAAAAATTTGGCGAGAAACTCAGCGGGATTTTCTCTTTTGTTTGTATTTTGTTTTTGTTATTATGAGAACACATACGAAAAAAAATACAATTTGTAAAGTCACAACAAATCATATTGTTCAATTATGATTATATTTATGATATCCGTAAAGTACTTTTTACATTTTACAGTATCTGACAATGACCATTATTCAGAGACTAACAAGTAGTGTAAAACAGGTACGGTATACTTAATTGGCATTACATAGGTTATCAGCTTTCCTATAACTGAAAGCAAATCGCGACATGATTGTGCTTGTAATAATGCGCCCTGCAGCGTAACAAGAAATTATGCACGGCCCACCGATATTCTTTAGTCAATTATCGAGCAAAATTGACTTATGACAACTTAGTAACAAGCGCAAATGATCGATTGGCAAGTCCCACGGCAGCGAGCATCATACCCTTATTAGTAACTGGTACTTTACTAGCAACGAGTAAAAGGGAAACCTGCCATTCTCAGTTGACTGACCATTGACTTGGATGATAGTGAAATGGAAGATTATTTTCCTTTTTCCGAGCTTTATATAGCTCCGCTTTTAGTTCGTGACCACTTGCGAAATCGTGAATTGGAAATTTTATTGCCGTTTTACCAACTCTATAAGGTAATTTTGAGTGCTTAGAGGCTTTTTTAACCAATTTTGGAAATTGAGTACAACAAATAACTGTGGAAAAGTATTATCTACTTCATGCTGTAATTTTTATAATATCTAGGAACAATTAAGAAATTCTAAACAAAGCCAGCATGTAGTCTTGTTAGTAAACTTGTTAATTTTTTACTTTGTATGAGGTATATTTGAAGGTGGTAGGTTCGATTCTAAAAGCACCACCGCCACACTTATTTCTCTCTTATAAGAGTAGTGTTAACCACTACGGTGTTCTGGCCTAAGGGGTGTGGTACAGAAGACATACTTGTCCGTGGCGATCTAATTTAGCCCTTACAGGTAGTTCGTTACGTAGTTAGTACGCATCTATGGCCAACCTTGAGTAAACTGTCATGTTATCTGAGGTGGGTTATAATGTATTATAACGTGCTTCAAATTATTAAAAATTCTCGCTCTAGAAGTCAAAGTTTCAATTCAAGGCAATATGGATTCATAAATTTTGTTAAATATTATATAATTTTTACTTTTTACGACGATTTCTTTTAACGATCATTAATAGGACAAAGAATGTTGACATTTTTCAAAAAGTCAATAAATTGCATCTCTCCGTATCGTGATACCTTCTGTGTATTCTAATAATCTTTGAATAGAATGCGTTCACCTACTTTCCCAATAAACATTTAATATTTTTTGCAAAGTCTGATTGTAGCCATAATAAATTTTAGGATATTCTTTATTTTTAAGAAACATGAGGTATGGGTATAGTATTTACTATTATTTTATTATTGACGGGTGTTTTGGCCGGTTGGTAAAAAAAAAAAACATTTATATGCATCAATCTCTTTGCTCTTTTTATATACGTAGTATCCAATCCAGGTTGAACAAATATGTTGGTCCTGTTACATTATAAATTGTTTTATAAATCATTTATAATGTTATGTAACTCGTAGTATGTTTTACCCATAGGCATTAGGCATGTGTTATTATAAATTATTACACAACATCAGACCAATTTAAGTAGTATTATGTCCCACTTAAAAACGGGGCCATAAATCTTAATTTTACGTAAGTGCCGTTTACGACTTTCCATATTATTAAATAAAAATTAATCGACTCTATAAGTAAACAAAACGGAATACATTTGCACTTCTAATTCTTAGTTAATATTTATTGATATTGAAGATATAAACCATGAATGAGATAAAGTAATTTAAATGATGTGATCACTTAGTGTATTTTTTCATTATCAATCACTACCGGTATTTTATACCGGTCTTAAAGTTTTATGCATACGCATAAGCAGTGGTTAGTGGTTAGAATTTGAGGTTCGAACCCCAGGCATACATTTCTTATTTTAGGTCATGTGCATATTAAAAATTATCTCTCGTTTAAATGGTAAGGGAAAATATTGCGAGATAACCTGCACACCTGATAGTTCTTAATTTAATAAAAGCTTCCAAGGGTGTATTAAAACTACCCGTCTGCTTTTGGCCAGCGTTGTGGACTATTCCCTAAACGTCTGCTAATCTAAGAGAAAACGCGTACCCAGTAGCCGAATAGTAATGGGTTGACCATATAAAAGCACAATAGTATACACAACTACGCTCATCATAAGTTAAATTGCTGCACTCATTAACCTTTTCGCTAACCATGTTTAAGTATATTGTAGGATTTGTATCTGAGAGTTGGTAAAATTTTGATAATTAATCAAAGAAGATGTATGCATTACATACCATACGTTTTTTGACAGTTGTATCGTTCAGCTAAAATTTACATTGATAGCTATCAAGCAATTTTATAATAGAATGATAATTATAGAAAAAAAATACGCTAATTTAGAAATGTTTATCGTAAAGTGATCTTGACAGTGAAAGTGATTTATGAGTTATTTATAAATTTTTTTATATATATAATATGGAAATAGCAAACGAGAATGCAGTCCACCTGATGGTAAGTGGCTACTACCGCCCATGGACATCTGTAATCAACGCTAGTAGGTAAGTTCATAGTCTTACCTAAGGTTAGCCACAGACACGTTGCTACCCCTGAGGACTAAAATGGAATGCCTCGGAAAAGTGTGTCTCCCTTACCACACCAGAAAACAGCGCATAACACTGCTGTTATTAGGCAGAAATAGGTGTGGTACCACCTTCACAAAAATATGTAACATAATATGCATATCTTTTCGCAAAGATTAGTCTGTTTTTTACCATTTCTTTTTATAACACCATTTTGTAATTAATTTATATCTGTGCCCTAAATTCTATCGTTACATCAGATTATAATGGACTTACTATTACAAATTGTCAATTTTACATAAGTGTAGAATAATATTGCTATAGAATATAATTTTTTATACGAACAAAAAAGAAAAATGACAGAAGGACCAAACGTATTACGTATTCGATACCTTTGTTTTCAAAGATATCACATACGTAATTGGCAACGCACGTGGACATTTTCAACCAAAGAAAAGTTGCCTATGTCTAGTTTCAGTCCTTTTTCAATAGAGAAAAATACTAAGGTCTTCGTTATTTTTTTTGAAATATTTATATCGTCTAATCTCTAAACGCTCTTAATATTCTTAAATGGAACTCGCTTTATATACCTAATCATTCACCTAATCGTCCTCTCAATTCAATATGAGTTCAATGACAGGAAAGCATAAACATGTTCATCTTTCCACTAATTTTTTCCTCAGCTCATCCTACTGGGGTCATAGCAACTACGGCAAAGTAAAATACCTGTTAATCTAGATTATATACTGCTTGTATACCAAATTTCATACAAATCCGATTAGTAGATTTTGCGTGAATGAGTAACAAACAACCATCCATTATCACAAACTTTCACCCCTTTAATATTAGCAAGATACCTACTAAAACTCATATCAATTCATTCATAAAGCTTGAGTCATAGTAATTCAATCATAACTCAGCATCATAAAACGGTGGTTACGTCTAGACTTTACGTTACACAAGGTGAGCACATTATATCTCTGTCTGCGATAAAATGTCTGCTCTTGACAATCAGATATAGAGAATTATTATTATTAGCGCAGAGAAGCAAAAAAGAAGTGTAAATAAAAACTTGTGAATCAATTGGTATAAAAAGGATCAGGTACACAATGTACTTTCTTTCGTTAAACCAGAACACAGTGGTATAACATATAGACGGTCGTATAATACAAGATATGTAGGTGTGACAGCGGGGCCACTGCTATCGACGCACAGGATTTTTATTAATAACATGAAATAGAGCTCTAAATAATGGTAGTGTTAAAAACCTAGTTGATGCCATTAAATACTTATTTAATGATCTCAACTAGGTTTTTTAACATTAGTTAGTTTTTTCACATTTATCAGCATAAAACTCTAGGTTGAAATTGATTGGTGTAAATTATCATACTCGTTGAATGATATAAATTGATGCCATGATACGAATCTTGGTTTCATCAGTGATTTGTATTTAATGTTGGCAAAAGTATCGCTTAAATAAGTAAAGCAGGATAATAAATTTAATAAGATAAGGGACAATTTACTTAACTCCTAAAATGTTGATATTTGTAAATGAAAAATGTAATTCCTGTGTTAATAATCTATATAATTAAGGAACACTAATTTAAAAAAAAAACACATGATTAAGTAACACTAAGTAAAACTACGTTTTAGAGTTTTCCTTTTCAATAAATGTTAATAAAGATTATTATCAACAATTTTATTTGAATGCTTACCTTTAAATACGAATTAATATTCATTGTATTGCCTACATAATTATCATTATAACATATATAATCTATGTTAAATAAGGCGGTTTCTCAACTGCATTTTGACAGACCACGGGTTAAATATAAGTAACGGACTCGGAATTTATAGTTTTAGGCAATTCAACTTACACCATAACATAACATTCAAATCGCTTGGAAAAATACTGTAGAATAATAATGATACAAATTTACACTTTTATGTCACAAGTAAAATAATGATTATAACTATCAAAGACTAAATATAAGTATGTTACAATAAACATAAGAGGAGTTATCAGAGAAGAGAGAGATTGAGACGAGACACATCCTCCTTTATTTAGAGGGTAATACATTTATATTTAAAAACGACTTTTCTAGTATTTTTTTGGTTTTTTAAATGATTTATTTTTTGTGACAATAATCATCCACTATAATATTCAAATGGTATAGTGAAATGTAATTCTCCCATTCTATTTCACAAGACCAACGACCGAGTTCATTACTCACATTAAAATCAATCACAACATTGTCAGCACGACTAACACAACATAACTTACAATTTCCCTTTCGTTCCCACGTACAACCAACCCAACAAGTAGTTCTAAAAAGTCAACTCCGCTTTCCCTGGGTGCTCCTGGGTGAAACGTGGGCACGGATCGGTCGAGAGAGAAGATACTTGTCGCGACGACCTTTGGCTTATAATGCTTGCACATCGTAGATTCCTGTTATTATCTGAAAGAAAATGCTTATGTTTCTTGTCTGTCGTTGATTCAGATTAATTTACTCGTTTACTGAATAATAAGTATATTTAAAAAAAAGCATTAAGTTTACTATGGAGTTCCATACACCATTATTACTCATACATTTCTTGGCTTTTACTGTATGTATACCGGAATCTATAATTTCTTTATCTCGCGCTTATTTGCCTGCTCATAGCTTGCTAATCATATAATGAGATATTAATTTATAATTATTATATAAACATTTTTTGACTTATTACTTTAATCTTTATTAGTAAGTTACCTAACGAGATATTTGTTAATTCGGAACTTTGTATATTGGAGCCCATAAATATTTAATACCTATTAAATAAGTGTAAGGACCTCTTGTCGCCTCAACGCGCAAGGTTTAATCTAACCTAGAATTTCAGTTTTTAAAGTTGCATTATAATTTCCATATTCTTCAATATTCTCCGGTAAGGTTCACTTTGTTTAAATATTGCGTATATTATTTCATAATATGTATTTCTCGTTGTTTTATTTTAAAACTGTATATGGCGGTTTGAAATTAAGTCGACATCCGAAAGAAATTTTCAAAAAGTTTTCATAGTTGCGTATAGTAGTCTACAAATTGAAAATTAAACGTAAAAATTGAAAATAAATCGTGGTGATTTATGTTGAGCATTTTTTACGAGGCACCCATCGTAGACATCTTGAGAAGCAATGTATCTGGGATTGAATTCAGATAGCTTCCATATACTATTTGAAGTTGCTTTCAGACGTCTATGGGTGTCAGTGATCACTTACATCAGACAATGGGTGGGACTGACTGGTGGGAATGACATACAAAACAGGTAATCGGTTGTCTTACGTAAAACGAAAAGTAATATATATTTTTCTATAATCGAAGTAGCAAATGAGAATGAAGTTCATCTGATAGTAAGTCATCACTGCCTGTGGACATCTATAATAAAATCAATTAAGAAGTCCAATAAAACGTTGCTTACAAATGAGTCGTCATTGCTGATGACTAAGATTTTCACGTCATATGTAAGTCAGTCAACATCCATACCTGTCCTCCGAAATGCGGTCTTTTTTCGCTAGACATTAATATTTTTCTTCCATCCTTACACTTAATGTTAGGTGTAAACGCCTTGTAGTTAGACCTTTACTCTCAAAGGTCTAGAACCTTTGATTCACATTGACCTTTAGGTCTTGCGTCTAGTATTCATTTATAGGTTGCTATTAATGTAACATTTATCGCTTTCTAGATACAAAGTGACTCACTGAATATAAATGTCGAGTTTAGTTACATAATTCGATACATTTAGTATGGTTATAATCTTATTTTTATGTTAATAATCTTTCCTGTTCAAAATATCGCTTTTTTAAATAAGCTTTTTTGAATTTTTCACTACAGAGATCAGGGTTTTGTTTTGTACGTATATTCACAATAATATGAAAATGTACTTTTTTATTTGAAATTTTATATATATATATATATATATATATGTAATAATAACCCTAAAATAATAAATAAAATTTATTGATATGTATGAATCACACACAAACTATATGTTAACTCTAACGGATACAAGTAATACTTCATAATTATTGTATGAAAGGGAAACTCGTTGAAGTTCCTTGGCCGGCATCATCAATTTATTACAATACGGAAACGATAAACAATCGCATGCAATAGAAAGCTCTAAGGATGCACGAGCTTTCGTTTCGTGAGTTAGCTGCACACGGAACGTCGAAGGGTGAAAGGGCGCATCGTTCGCCTGATCCATCCGGTGACTCACGGAATGATAAACGAAGTTGCATAGACAAGTAAATGACAATAATAGAGGCAAATATTTAATATTTGCCTCTATTGCCCTATTGTTTATGCGCAATATTTAAAATATTGCGCATAAACAAAACAAAGAAGAAATGATGATGTCGCATAGACAATAGATAGACCTTTGTTAGCCTAATAGTGTGAACTTCACATTCTAACATTCAGGCTTTGATATTTAAATCTTCGGTTTTTTTGATGCCATTAAAATTTTTTATCATTTGCCTTAACAGCGAAGAGAAGTATTGTCAGGAAAGAGGTTTATTTAACAGAATAATAAATAGGTAAATTATGATACAAATTTCTCCAAATGACAGAAAAATACATCGAAATTAAATTACAATAAAGTTGTTATGCGGCATATATGTAACAATTAGAAACTTGTATAAATCATTTTGCCTACAGCTAAGCTTTTTGTCGCTTACTACTGTTTATATATTGTACAAGTTGATTACTGCTTTTCTACAATACAATATCGACGGGAGTACTTTAACTATATTATTAACATGTTTCTTTTCATTATTGATAAATAATTAACATAATTAATTTCGGTTGGAGTGGCGCCGATTAGGGGAGGCCTATGTCCAGCAGTGGACCTCAAAAGGCTGATGGATGGATGGATGAATTAACATAATTAATATTTGCTGCGATGTAACATATTGAATGCATAGTAGAAATGATGAGAACTAATAATTTACTTCAAAGGGTTAATAGCTCTCTGTGTTATTAATTGTGCGTGGAAGTCAGTTACAAACTTGGCCTCACCATAATTATTATTCTAGGTACTTGACGTGAAAGTAAAATTAATTTCATTTGAGGATGGGATTCATTTATAGGCTTTAAACGATACAATGTTTAGAACGGAGGCCACTTTGACCCTTAGCTTATGTGGGCGATGGTGTGAATGGGAAATTTCAATTCAATGGGTATTTTACTTATCATTTTACGCATACAATACTACGAAACTTATTTCACTATTAAATACACATATTAATAAAACAAATTGAATCCACACTTAAAATATTATAAGTGTATGTACTATCCAAAACCTCCTAGTTTGTTAAACGGCTACAAGGCTACAAAAAAAAGGTTACATTTTAAATAATAATTGTTTTCATAATAATTTCTTGTTTATTTAATATAATGTAAACAAATTGTATAACAAAACTAAAACAATCTCAAGTTTACGATTCAATTTAATGATATGGACAGGAACTTTGGGTTTTAATATGGATTTAAGTTGCTTTAATTGTGTATTTGTGAACTTGACATCTTTAGCACATGACAATGTACAATGGACAATGTAATGCAAGTTATTTATCAAATAACTAATATTTTTATTTTCTATTTCAGATACGGATACTAGTTGTAATATTACTTATCGAAAAAACCTGTTGCCAAGATGGATACAGTGACCAAGATATTCTTCGTCTACAACAGATGGCTGCAAACGAGGGCCAGATTGAAACCATAACAAGCTATAGCACTAACATCATACAAAGAGATCCAAGCAGTCATTCCATAAGTTCTGTTAGTGTACAGTATCATATGACGGATGATGCTGATAAAAATGATGATAACAACCGAAGTGACCGTAGTAGGACGAAAAAGGTATATCGAATCAAAAATCCATTTCAAAGGCAAACAGATGAAGATGACCGATTACAAGATGCAAAGCCTCAAGATAATGGAACAGGAGCTAGTAACCAGTATGCTGCAATGCAGTACTCTCTACCACCCGAAGATTTCTTGCAACAAATGAGAGCCGAAAACCAATATCATCAGCAACATCAGCAACAACAACAACAACAACCATCAACACCATCTACATCACTAGGTTATACAGCTACACCTCAACCGCAGTACCAGTACTCGACTATATCCACATCCAATTACGATTTCAGTAACCAACAGTCTAATCAAATACCTCAACTTGAGCCCAAATCTTTAAGTCAAGTATATCACTCAAATACGAATAACTTCCAATACAACTCTCCGAACTCTTTTGGCTTAGATATTGTACAAAGTACTCCATCACCTATTTCACAATTTATGTCAACCCCTTTACCTAATAATCAATATTTGGCGACTCCATCTAATACATTTGTTTCTAGTTCATCACCTATATATCTGTCTAGTCCACCGAGCTTGCAACAGTATGTTTCATCCCCATTATCAAACATTCAGACTGGATTGCCAGAATTTAATAGTAACCGAGTTACTACAACTATTGGCAGTAACTCTTTAAGCTATGACAATAATGATTTGAACAAAAAGATGCAGATAGATCACTATGATAATTCTGCTCATGGCGTTCGGTATCCTATAAATCAACAGTACGAATATTCTTCATCTACTCTGACGCCAAGTTCATCCTTTCCAGAATTTAATCGCGATTCTTGGCAAAATAGCATGAATAATGGTTTAAATTCAAAGTCGTCTCAAGAACTTACGCAATCACAGTATCAAAATTTGCGATACAATAATAATCAACAAGACTCGAAGCAAGATACATCTTATGATAATACAAACAGTGACACGCACCGAGTGGGTAGTTTACCATCAGCAAATAATTTGTATCTAAATTTTGTTCAGCCAGATTATCAACTATTAAATAGTTTAAAAAGCAGAGCTAGGGAATATGAACAGGAAACACCACAGCCAGAGTATTATTCGCATGGGGATTACGGTTGGAAGCTTTCTGGAAAGAAATCATTTATTACTCAAGAAAGTCCAACACAAGCTAACTATCCTCGATATCAAATACAACAAGCTGATACCAACCCCATTAGTCAAATGAACTTCCATTTAGATACATCTAAATCGTATAATTATGATCAAACATCAAAGTCAAGTTCAGAAAAAATAGATGCCCAGGAATTCGCTAAGGCTGCGGCTAAAGCACATGAACAATACAAACAGCAACTAGAGGCGAACAATTATCAAACAAGCACAAACTACAATCAAAATCTTAATATGGGTTCAAGTAACGTTTTATATGGTAATAATAATGATAAACAAAAAAATAAATTATACAGTGAGGGGTTAGGTCAAAATTCTTATTCACATAGCAATCAACAAAGTGATTTAATTACGTTATCTCCTTATTATTACACCAACGTCAGAGAAAATTCATTAGATTCAAAGAGTAAACAACCTTTTGATCATGACAAAGCGCTAAAGAATATTGTTCCCATTGATGTATCGAATGTAGTGTCCAATTCAGAAAACCAGGTGAGGTTATCCTCACCATTCGAATCTAATAACAGATATAGTCTTTCAAATTATGCGAAAGAACAAACTGATCAAAATATCAAACAATATTACAAGCCTTTAACGGATTCCTACTATAAAGATAAAAATGCCATTTACGGATTTAATATAAAAACAAAACCTGAAGATGTTGTTTTGTCCGATAGGGTTAAGCAGATCGAAAATAACATGCAAGTACAAGGCAAACCACAACAACCTGAATCATTTTACAATCACGGCTCTTACAATGACAATAAACGCTTTACAGACGATACATCACAATCACAATACTTAAGTCAACTAAATCATTACCAGGATAATCTTCAATCATCGGCCAATTTACAGCAACAAGGTGTATCACGTCCTGTCAATCAAATAACTTCGGACTTATCTAGTATATTGAAGCTTAACGATATACCTTTTCGATTAACACAGGGCTTGAGTGCTGATTCCCTACGGTTACATAACAGCAACTTCGATCAAAGTGGCATACCAACCCCTCTGCCAGTTAGACTTAATCAAAACGTAGATAATCATCAAATAGATGTTGCTGCTAATATTCTTAATAAATTGATGTCAAATAAACCAAATAGTCTTACAATTGGTAGACCAGAAGTGGAACTGCAAAATGGAAATTTGTTGTCTTTGAATGGATTCAAAGTGGCTAATCCCTATAATATGGACTTAAAATTAGTAGCAGATATGCTAAAAGGTAAACCCACAATAGATGAGTCCAATATTTCGCCTCTTCGAGACCAATTTAATAAACCAGTTCCACTTAAAATCGACATATCTCAATTGCAGCAACTCTTACTGAAAAATGATGCTAATTTAGGTTTAATAAATAATGGTCATAGTTCTTTATCAAGTCCTTTTTTTGAAGTTTATAATCCAAGTGGATATTATCAAGGAAATAAATATTCACGCAGTCAAGAAGAAGAGGAAAATATACCTATAGCCGATGCGTCAAGTACTCATCCAATAGGTGCAGTTATGGAAGAAGATGATTCGATAAACAGCCAAGAAGTGAATACTGGTTTGGATACAACTGCAGTAGATGATGATGGCGTTTCAGTAAGTCTTACTGATGATAGACCCAAAAATGTATACAGCTCAAGCTTTAGGTCGTTTGTTGAAAGACACAGACATCCCAATTCACTATTATCAGGCCGGCATTCAATTAAAAGGAAATATCCTAAATCAGAAATCGATGAACCATATCCGTTGTTAAAACCACCACCCCGAACATCTCGTAATAGAGCATATCATAGTAGCGCTGATAAGCCCAGTAGAAGACGACGGATTAACAAACCAAAAATTTTACGCATATTCAAAACAGAACCGTTATTTGAGGCTGAAAATTCTTCAGAAGAAGAAGACAAACCTTCTGTTACAACCTTATTGAAGCCACCACCTCCTGTGGCTGAAGACAAGTCAGACATCACTGATGATATGGAAGGAGCATAATTTTTTTAGGTATTTATGTTTTTGCTATTTCCGACTATTTTACACTATATTTTATTGTTTTGTATAATGCTAATTCCTGTTATTTTTTAGCATAGATTTATATTAATCCTTCTATAAATATTCGTTGGTTTAATAAAATGTGTAGGTGCAAAGTGTAAAATTTGCAAAACTGAGGTGAAAAGAATCGTAACTATTATATCACGTCTGTACTTTTTTCTTACTTTAAACTTGAAGTAATGGATGAATTAAAAAATGTACCTTTAATTATTTTGTATCTTAACGAGTATAATAGTCTTGGTGCTACAGAGATTTGGCATTTATTCATAAAGTTATAATGACGTTTTTGTTTACAACTAGTAAGAAATCACTGTAAATATGTTGCTTTAGTTTTAAGACAAATTATTTGGATATCTTTAACAAAATACATTCATAATGTGTTAAATAAGTTGTAAATATATATTTTTTTTACTTTTGTAGTAATCTTATTGTTGTGATAAGTTATGCTAAGTTGTTGCGTTGTTGTTATAATTGTTTAAAATATAGTAATTTTAAAAAGTATTTAATTGTTTACTTTTTATAGTGACATAAGAAGGTGGTAGAACTCTTTGTGGTTCGACTCCGGAAGCACCTCCGTCACACCTATTTCTGCCTAATAACAGCAGTGTTATGCGCTGTTGTGTTCGGGTCTGATGGGTGTGGTAAGGGAGACATACTTTTCCGAGGCATTCCATCTCAGTCCTCAGGGGTAGCAACGCATCTGTAGCTAACCGTAGGTGAGACGTTGATCTTATATAGGGTAGATTATAGATGTCCATGGGCGGCAGTAGCCACTTACCATCAGGTGGACTGCATGCTCATTTGCTACTTCCGTACTATATACAAATAAAACATAATTGTGTTTAATGGCATGGTCACAAGTTAGTTAGTTTTCTTTACAGATTCACTTATTTGCACGTGGATATTGCGGTTTGCGGTGATTTATTAACTAAACTAGATAATCATGTAACTAGCGTGGTATGGATCTCATTCACAGCACGCGAAATGTCATCAAACTTCTGAAGACGCTTAAAACATTTAATCATTTGTTCACAGACGCGTTGTGAAAATTCATTGATTGCCGGTTTCTCTCGATCGATGGTAATGATCTATAATGAAGACGAACGTCCTCGATCGTGTTACGCAATTATGATAGGCGTGTCAGATGAGCTAATTAGTAATTCATATATTTCCATCTTGTTTTCATGTTCGTTTGCATATCAGTGAAATCATGGCGTTTCTTTAAAATAAATAATTCGTGAATAGATATGGTTTACGTCAAAAACTATTTCATAGTTTAATTTAATTTAAAAGGCTTATCAGGCATAACGGCTTCGTGTATAATTCCAGTAGTAATACTAAGCCAATTCCATTTTTGAAATAATTGTCTTGAGTTTAATCGTATCTTTGTAGAAGTAGAGTGTAGAAAAGTGTTTATCTTTAATAATTTTCTACTTCAATTATTATATATTTCTTATATGATTAAGAAACTAGTCATGTTATTACCGTTATGTACCTACTATATCAGTAATATTTATGACATCCACTTATTTACCATATATATAATATTGTTGATGAACATTTTAATATTAAATATTACATAAGATTTATATCATTTTGTTTAAAGTTAATTTTATTTCAGTGTGGACACGATCTCTATACTTGGTACTCCAGCCTCGTCACATCTGTTAACATAACATTACAAATAGGGTCCTTTTTTTCATGAATTTATTATAGGGGATATATTATATTAAGGGAGTAGAAAAAGAATGGTTTGCTCGGGGAGATAACACAGCCACACTTATTTCTAAGGTGTAGTTGCCAATTCAATTTCATATGGGGAGATCATTTTAGCCCACGAGAGTAACAACGCATCTGTGATAGATGTCGATGAGCCGCAGTAACTACACACTGTCAGGTGGATTACACGTTTGTTTGTTACTTCAATCTTTTAAAAAACAAAAGGGTATGATTTCATTAATAATATAATACCATGCAACGTTGCCATGAGAGTGTATCTATCGTGTTGCGTGCGTCGCGCTTTCTGAACCGCGCCGCAGCGGCCAGTCCACTTAAAATATTTATGATCGAATTATGAAACGCACCGTTTTTCTATCGCTACCTCATCTGCAACATCTGTCGCTTCATTTATTGCGTGTGATGCGAATGATCGATGATTAGTAGCCTCGAGATTTTAGTTAACAATTAGACAATCGTTGTGATAAAGAAAATTGTAGCGTATTCATCTCGTATGTCAGATATAAATACGATACCGTGAGTGAAATCATTTGATAAAAATAAGAAGAAGCGATGATGATTTTGCAGTTGAATTGCTATTATTCTAGTATTTATTTATCAGTTGAAAAATATATTTTTTAACATTTAAGTTAAAACATTGAAGTTAATATTGGGCACACAGAAAGCGGATTCTTATATAATTAAATTTCAAAATTTTAACTTTCAAAAAAACTTAATTTCTTGAATACCAATATTTAATGTTACCTCATTATTGTACATTTATCTTATTTTTAATATTTTGAATTTAATATAGTAATAATATATGTCCAGTGCTGACCCTGAGAAGAAATCAAGTTTAATATCGAAGATTACTATCTGAAATTGATAGATTGTATTTTTTTAATATATAACACAATTATAAGTAGACAATTAGCTGAACTGTGACTTGGAATATATGTATCGAATATTATGTTTCATAGAGAAAATGAAGAAGATATACTATATAACCGCTCTTAATTACATAGGATCTAAAAACCGGCGAATAAAAATGGTTTACTACAACTTGAAATAAAATTGTTACTCTAACAAATAGATTTTAGTAGCAAACAAAAGGTGACTGAGCTTTTTGTAGTTCGATTA
>MOOZ01000543.1:1494763-1505083 GCA_002930495.1 Cecropterus lyciades | reverse complement strand
TAGTGTTAAAGTGTTCAATCTTTAATCTTAGTAGTAGTAGTAAGATAACGGTTTCAACTGGACTAAGTCAATTCAAGGATTACCAACGGAATGTAAGATTACTTCTGTTCTATTCAGAGTTCGTTTATTAATTAATTAATTTATTTATTTATTGGATCACCAACGTAACACACATCATACAATATCATTCAGAAAATAACATGCAGAGAGAGTTGATACCAGGTTAACTGGTTTTACAATAATAGGTAACCACAACGTGCATTTAAATATTCTACACACATGTTTCACATATAAAAAGTTATATATATATATAATATATTGTTATATTCATGTTCACCTTTGGCCATAATTTTATATACAGTTAATATTTGTAAGATTTGAAATACTTTATTCAATCGTAAGTAAAAATAAAATTGAAATGATTAGATGTATTTATAATAAACAATATCATATTTACGTTGATATCATGATAGCGCCTTTTCATTCACAAAGAAATCAATAAACGATGCGCCCATATTCCTTAGTAGGACGGCTGTTGGGTAACCAACTGCGAATTAATTCAGTTGAATATTATATCCGTTAGAGTAGGAAAGACATATGTATAACCTGTTCGCTATTCTCAATCTCGAATATGGTCGTGAACCCCGGCCCGAATCCGACATTGATATAAATATGAACGAAATTGCCAAAACACCACAAACAAGCTTAGCTTGTCGTAGAAGAGACAAGTATACTACAGTGGCCTGCGATTAGCTAGTCAGCATGGCTACATTTGTAAGTAATAAATTAATCACGTGTCAAATTTAGTTACGAAACTCAGCGACAATTCCTAATAGTCTCATGTTTACTTTCAGACGAAGTTGGCTTTGTTAGTCACCCTAGTGAGCAGCAGTTATGCGGGTTTCCTGCATGGGCATGCATCTCATCATGCATCTCATCATGAGATCGCCGAAGGTCACGGCCATGCCCTACCAGCGGCACCATTGACTAGCCTATCAGCACCAAGTGCGTTGTCTGCCTCTTCAAGCTTTTCACCAAGCTCTTTCCCCGCGGGATCTTTACCCTCCGCTTCTTACTCTGGAGCTGGATTAGGTAGCAGTTATTCCCATTCATCAATTGGAAGCATCAGCCATGGCTCTGCTGGCATTACTGGCGCTGCCTTCGGAGGAAGTAGTCTAGGTGCAACTGGATACGCTCCCAGTTTCTCTGGAGCTGGTTTAGGCAGCAGTTTAGCTTTAGGCAATGCTGGGTTGAGTGCCGGATTCTCTGGAGCTGGTCTGTCATCTGGCTTAGGCGCATCATCATTCGGAGCACCTGCTTTAGCTGGAGGAAATGGCCCACCAGGACCTGCAGCGCCGGTGATCAATGAAATTCACGGTCTCGCAAATAGCAATGGAGCACCCACTCAATACCGCGTTCGTGAAGAACCCTATCAGGTCCTCCGTGAAGTGACCCACAGAGTTCCCCAGCCAGTGCCAGTGCCTGTGCCCCAGCCTGTACATGTTCCCGTTCCCCAACCTTACCCCGTCCAAGTCCCAGTTGTAAGGAATGTGCCCGTACCAGTTGTGAAGATTCAACACGTTAAAGTTGATAAGCCGGTGCCATACCCCGTGGAGAAGATTGTTAAAATCCCCGTTGAGAGAGTGGTCGAAGTTCCAGTTGACCATCCCGTACCTGTTGAGAAGATCGTCGAGGTACCCGTAGTGAAATTGGTAAAGATTCCAGTGCCTGTCGTGAAGTCGTACCCAGTGCCAGTGGTGAAGACCCTTCACCACAAGGCTATCAGTCACGGCCACAGCCACGGCCACGGTCACAGCTTCAGCCACGGTCATGGACACGGCGGACACGGTCTGTCCCTATGGTAATTAAATAGTTTACAGCGGATATTGTAGATATAACTCAAGAAGCATTCTGCCTAATACCTCTACCTAGTCCGGTCTTTTGTAAATATTCATGTAAGCTCATCGAGAGGCTGCAATCTAGGGTGATAACTAAGTCATTAATGTAGGAAAATGAATTGTTTATTCAATTTCGTTTTGTAAATAGTAATATAAGTTTTATTACTTTATTAAAACGATTATCCAAAGACTTCTTACTTTTATTTAATACCTGAAATACTATATAAGCAAATCAGTAAAACACACATAGCTTCTTTTAATCCTGGAAAAAACAAATGATCTATGTTACAGATAAGAAAATACACACAAATATACAAAAAAAGATAAAAATGGTCATAAAATAAATATTACATAGTAGTAGCATGCCGTCCTCTTGGTGGTATACATGGGGCTATTGCCGTTCATGAACATCTGTAATCAACCACATATAAGATTTGTGTTCTACGTGAGGTTGGCTACAGATGCGTTGCTCCCCTAATGATCTAGATGAAACATCTAAAATAAGTATATCAAAACAAATAGGACTCTATTGTTGAGAAAACAATTCTTGTGATTGATCAAGAAATTACGATGTAAATGGTCAGAATACAAATTGCATACAAATTGGGTTTGGATAACGACGCATGAGTAGCTTAGTAAAGTCATTGTATATTTAAAATGACTGGAATGAAGTCATTCTAAAACTTCCCTTCTTTCTAAATTTAATTTGGTGGACGCCCTTAAATGGACGGTACATCGGACAGATTTTTAATGCACTCTCAAATTATTGGATATAATTTTTTGGAAAAAATACAAAGATGACGTTACTAAAATGCTAGTCATTAAAACGCTCTTTTATATTAATTTATTAGTTTGAGTTAGAAGGATATGTAGGTAAGGCAGACTAATAATCATATTGGTCATACATTACCAAATCATATTGGTCCTCAATACCAGAAATCGCATATTTGATCAATCTTATGTAGAACTTCAATTATAGTTTAGGTCAGTGACACATGTTTAGAAAGGTCATAGAACACATAATATCAGTGCAAAGAAACATGCAGCCTACGTTTCTTGGCTACTTTTATTACATAATAAAGCATTTTGCAAAGGGTAAACCACTGTCATTTTTGTAAATGGAATATTTTTCACAGCCGATCGTATATAATTGTAATATCAAAATAACAAAAAAACTTTGTTGCTATTAACAGGTACCTATCGCTCATGGCCATCTATAACTAAATCCATATAACATATATTTATCATCCTACCTGAATCTGATCACAAATGCGTTACAATTTGAATTTGAAGGTGGTAGAACTCGTTGTGGTTCGACGCCGGAAGCTCCACTGCCACACCTATTTCTGCCTAATAACAGCAGTGTAATGCGCTGCTGTGTTCTGGTCTGAAGGGTGTGGTAAGAGAGATATAGTTTTCCGAGGCATTCTATCTTAGTCCTCAGGTGTAGCAACGCATCTGTGGCTAACCTTAGATGAATGAACGAAGAAACTTTAATCTTACCTAGGGTTGATTACAGATGTCCATGGGCAGCAGTACCCACTTACCATCAGGTGGGCTGCATGCTCGTTTGTTCGATACTATAAAAAATACTACTCAACAAAGTATTAAGTTTGCTTCATATGTAACGCAGTCGGAACCTAAAAAAAAAGGAAAAAACCGCGTAAATAGATAATAATTTTATTTTTTTACACGCATATTCCATATCAGGATCTTAACAAAGTAAATTAATTGAATGAAAACATTGAAAAGAAGAACCCAGAACATGTAATGTTGAAATGTAAATCATCATTTCGATGTGTTTGTAGATTAAATCCGGAATCCACTGCTAGACTGTATGGTGATTATGGTGACCGCTGTAATGTGGTGGACTGCATGATATTTTCCTACTCCAAGCGTATAAAAAATAGAACTTTAATATCTAAGTTCAAAACAAATAATTCATACAACTAATTGTAGAGTAATTAAGTACATGTAGAGATATGAATACACAGGTACAAGTATAAACTCAGGTACTGAGCTTTTACGTAGTGTCTAAGTAGACGTTGAACTTGTATAGGTGATTTCCATTATGTTACGGTAGTGTATAAACAACAAGTTTCATGCAAGCTTCAAGTTTGGTTAGCCTGAGATCATTAGACTTATACTAGTAAGACACAAAAGGACTGGAGCTGTCAATCCGTTTCAGGTTATCCTATCATTCCACCCTTGACACACCCTCTAACTCGAAAAGTTACGATTGAGTATCCATATGCGGCAATTCTATATGTGGCCTCTGTGCAAATTACTCTGGTTTTGAATTTCTGTTGGTATTTTAAAGCTCTCTCTCCATTTCAGATACTCGTTCAGTCGTTACTTCTTAAGACAAGAATATATATTTTATTGATTAAATATAATGAATATTTTTTAACCAGTAGTAGCAAATGAGCATGCAGTCCACCTGGTGATAAGTGGTCACTGCCATTCATGGATATCTGTAAGCAACTTCATACAGAAAAAGCGCTCTATTTGAACAAATGCGTTGCTACTCCCGAGGTCTAAGATGGTCGCCTCATATGAAAGCGATAGGTATGTACGCTTCCTAAATCTGTAATTAATTACTTACAATAATATATTATATTTAATACAAGAGATATTTGTCGGGAATAGATTGTTCTGGTTTATTACTACTTTATTTCTGGTCTGCTCTGTATATTGTTACAGTGGACTTGTTTATATATAAACACATTATATGAAGTGCACCTAAATGATGTATTTCAGACAGAACATCATTACAAATTTACGATGGTTATTATATGCATACTAATCTACAAAACAGAAATACAAGTAAAATATACTTCAATATTTCATGTACTAAGAGAATCTAGCAAACATGTAGCTTACCTTTTTAATATGTATGTTACTCACGATATGCGGTTTTTTTAATTTATTTTTGCCGATATTCCAACATCGTAAGTACCCGTAACATATGAAAATGTATCAATTCCGTGATAATATTAATATAGTATAGTAGTCTACCTATTAAAAACTCATCACTGCTCTCTATGAATATCTGTCTATATGGAAAATCATAATAAGATCCGTCCCATCGAAGTTAACCCCTAATTTAAGTTGGAAATCTTATTATAACTTCTAACTTACAATAATATAAGTTAACATGAATTTAAATTTAAATCACAATAACATGACAATTCGCAATATAATTTTAATTGGTATGCGTTAGAGTCTAGACATTATTTCACCTGTCATCACGTTATCACTACGGTGAACCTTATCACTGCGTATCCGCAAACAGCCGGGGGCGAAAACTAGTTTTGGCCGAGCCCAAAATGAAAACAATTATTATACGTATTCGGATTACGTAAACATTGACACAGAACCGCGCCGGAAGAAATCGCAAATATATCGGTCACTCGATATTTTATTGCTCATCTACATTCCCACGACGCAGGTGAAATTAATAGAGAAAACACACCAGTTTTCTATTATAATTCTATTCGGCTTCTGTAAAGGGCTATGTTACGTAATTACGAAATATGGAACGAGATTAATTATATAGAAATAGGTCGAATGCTAATTTTATGGCTTGTTGCCAAAAGACTGGTAAGGTGTGTGTTAATTTTTCTGATTAGTTTATAGACCGGCTTTATGACGTAGCGAAGGGCCATCTAATATAGTTTTGTTGAAATAAAAGCTCTGTTGAATAAAGCTTTGTACTAGAAATTTTAGCTTCAAAGTTCTAATTTAGACTAAGGATGGGTCGTTACCTTATTAAACATTAATTTAAATAATATAATATTGTGAGATGACTATGCTAAAAAAAATGGAGAACCTATCCAAAACATGTACGTATCTAAGTGTAATAAGTAAGTGTCCTAGGAATATTATATTGATGTAAAGATTATAATAATTTGCATTATGGAACTATAACTACCCATGTATTCATTTTGAACTAAATTAATTTATTTAGATACTTATCTGGAGCAGTGATAGGTTCGAATCGCAGGCACCACTGATTTTTCTAAAATTATGTGCGTATTTGTAATTCTCTAAAAAAAGAGTTCCTAAAGGTGTGTGAAGTCTACTAATCCACTTGGCCAGCGCGGTGGACTATGGCCTAAAACAGCAGCTGCTGATGCTCAGATGTGGGTGGATGACAATAATGGGTTGACGATGACATACCTATCTAAAAGTTAGAGATATTTTAAAAAATCGGACAGATATTTTATTGTTGAACTTAAGGATATTCAAAATATTTTTGGATATGATATGGAAATATGCTCTATGATATAATGAGTAAATAAAAAGTCATTTTTAAATAATAAAAATAAGTAATAGTGACATGTAAAGTAGAAGTATAAAAAAATCGAAGTATGACAAAACTAACAAGGCTATCATCTGGTTGCCATAACCTTAAGAAACTCTGATTTAATGCCCCCGCGTTTAGCAAATTAACATAGAGATATTAGAAGTTTCATATCACAACATATCGGGCAAAGACATCCGTCCAACATAATTTATTCATGGGCGTAGTATTGAAACAGCGACGTCTATGTCCGTATAAATATGTGGTTTCGTTACGTTATCAAATCACAAACCACCCAAACTCGGAACAGAAAACAACAAGCTCACCTGAGCTGGCTTTTAGGCGATTAGCTAACAGCCATGGCGTTTGTTGTAAGTCATCTATGATTAATAAAAATAAACACGATCATAAATACGTTTTTAACTCGATAATTAAAATAACGTTCTCATTTATATTTTTTTCAGGTTAAGGTGCTGTTCTTGACAGCGTTAGTTTACGGATCTAATGCAGGAATACTATCTGGTCACCATCAAGAACATGATTCATTCGTATCATCAGCTCTGAGTGCCCCATCAGCATCTTATGGCCCACCATCGAATTCGTACGGCCCTCCCGCGATTGCTAGCCATGCCTCCAGCTCTGCTAGCTTAGATTTTAGCGCCCCCGCTACTATTGAAGAACATATTGAAGGTGACGCGCAAGTAGCTGGCCCGCTGCTCGATACCGCCTTAATTGGACAGTCTGGCAGTAGTGCAGCATTCAGTGCGGGAGCATCTTATAGCAGTGGTGCTGCTCTGGCCGGTGATGCAGCGCTCGCTGGTGGCGTAGCTCTCGAGGCCGGTTCAGGATTAGAAGCTGGTGCGGGTTTTGCTGCCCAATTCGGTCAAAGTAGTGGAGCAGCTTTCGGTGCTGCGTCTTTGTCTGGCGCTGGTTTAATTGGAGGAGCTGGCCTCACTGGACCTGGAAGCGCCGATGGTGGCCTTCTTTTGGGAGGTGGTGCGCCTGACGCCGATGGTCCTGGACCCAGAGTGATCGGTACTACAGTTAGAGTCGGACGTCCCGACGCTGCCTCTACTAGATACGAGCTCCAGTCCGTAGTGCAGAATGTGATCCGCCGTGTTCCTGTTGAGGTCACCCGTCACGTGCAAGTAAAAGTGCCGCAGCCTGTGCCCGTGCCCGTCCGTCAGGAGGTTCGAGTGCCCGTCCCACAACCCTACCCAGTTCATGTAGACGTTGTAAAGCACGTCCCTTATCCCGTGTACAAAACCGAGCACGTTGAGGTCGAGAGGCCAGTACCAGTGGAGGTAGTCAAACAAGTGCCCTTCGAGGTAATCAAGAAGGTGCACGTGCCCGTCGAGAGGCCCGTGGAGGTGATCAAGAAGATCCATGTGCCCATTGAGAAGCACGTGGAGGTTCCCGTGGCAGTATGGAAGCCCTACCCCATCCACATCATCAAGCACGTCACCCACTACAAGAAGAAGAGCTGCTGCTGGTAAATGCGTAGGAATCAGTTATGATTGTGCCAAATAGTCAATTTATAGGTTTGTAAATAATAGTCATTAGTTGTATAAATGTAATATACATAGATAAAATAAAATGCATATTTTTACACTTATTCCTTGTTTATCTTCACCTTAATTATCCGTCAACGTGTAGTTAAATATTTAAAGTAAAATATACGAGATAAAAAGTCACTAAATGATTTGAACATAAATAACATTTTTAATTTAAATATATAAATATTTGCATTATGCAACATCGATATATTATACATTAATGCTGCCCACTTTATTACTTTCTATTTATCATATTAGTTCAGTGATGTTCAAATTGCAAAATATTGATTATCAAATCGATTTTATTTATCGGCATACTTCTGTATGTCAAGAACTGAAGCTGAACCACGCAAAAATAATGTGGTATGAATGTATGTGGTGTGTTTTCTATACAGTTGTTAATCCATTATTGTCCCACTGCTGGGCACGGGTCCTCCTCTCAGCCTATCATTTAAGAAATATCAGTTGTACGTGCCTGGGATTTGAACCTCGGACCTTCGATTGAGCGGCTGAGTTTTAACCATTAAGCTATCATTGAACTTTTATATACTCATAGTTTCACAATAGGATTTATTCAGGAATAATATAATATAAACATACAAAGACAAATAGATATATAGACATCTAGTTCAAGAACAGAACAGTCGGGGCCCGAACCCGAAACACGCTTGTGTCAGAACGGTAAAAAGTCCGCTCCGCCACGCGAGTCGTCAATGCTTAGGTCGTAATAAGATTTCATGGAAGTTACTTAATTTATTAAAATCTCACGTTGTTTTACGTGCTCTTTATTATAAAGAAAAATGAAAACTGATAGGCACATCTATACTCTATACTAATATATAAAGCTGAAGAGTTTGTTTGTTTGAACGCGCTAATCTCAGGAACTACTGGTCCGATTTGAAAAATTCTTTCGGTGTTAGATAGCTCATTTATCGAGGAAGGCTATAGGCTATATATCATCATGCTAAGATCAGCAGAAGCGGAGCACCAATGAAGAATGTTTCAAAATCGGGTATTTTTTTTTCTATTAAGAGCTTCCGCTGCATGCGCTGCGTAAACGGTTAAAGTTTCGTAAAAAATATGTATGACAGAATTGATCCCCTTTAAAAGTTCTAAAAAAAATAAACTCACTGTACCCTTTTATATGCTAACCAAATTTCTTCCAAAATAATGAATTATTTGCGAAGTTGTTTTCATAAATATAATATTTATTCTTATCCAAATAAATACATAAATTAGTTTTCTTAGTAATAACTAATACGCGGGTGAAACCGTGGGGCGCAGCTAGTAAATGATAAATACCTTCTATATAGTAAAAAGATTTACATATATAGCAGGAGGAGGAAGAGGGGATCATATAAATTCGAGAGTCAATATTAAAATATATATTGTAGTACTAGCTCACCCGTGCCCACTTCGTTGGGCACTAAAAATGTTTGCTGTGGTTCTTAGTACTAAATGTTACCCAACTGCTAAAAGGAGGGTTATGTTTTGACCGTGAATGTATGTACATATGTATCAATTTGCATGCCAATTTGACGAAACTTGTATTCTCTATTATGTAAAATCTTAGTGTATTAATAGTTATAATAAAATGAATATGATTATTTTAATTGTTCAATATTTATTTGTATACAATATTTGATGTAATGTCTGGCATAATGTATTATTTTTCTGCATTTCCAACCAGAGATAAACAAACATATAATATATCTGACTATGGGAAAAACACTCATTTTTAAATCAATGCTTCCTATGTCGTACAATTATCTACAAAAAAACGGCAAAAACATCACGTCTTTTGTATGGGAGCCCCCCTTAAATATTTATTTTATTTCATTACTTATTTTCAAAATGAATATATAACTAAAGGTTTAGTCGACATTGGACAGATTCTAATTTGGACATATAGCTAGACTATGTTATAATATTTTTATTATATTATATTTTTATACATCTGTCCATTATAGAATCTGCCCTAAGTAGAATCTATCCACACGAGACTATGATGTCCAAATTAGAATATGTCGAATGTCGATTAAACCTAACTAAATATTCTGTGAATATTTCAAGCGTTTACCTGTTGCCGTTATTAATATCAAGCAAAAAAACACGTTTATTGTATGGGAGTTCCCATAAATATTTATTTTATTCTGCCTTCCCGATTCTGAAACATTCTTCATTGGTGCTCCGCTCCTGCTGGTCTTAGCGTGATGATATTATAGCCTATAACCTTCCTCGATAAATGGGCTATCTAACACCGAAAGAATTTTTCAAATCGGACCAGTAGTTCCTGAGATTAGCGCGTTCAAACAAACAAACAAACAAAGTCTTCAGCTTTATAATATTAGTATAGATAAAGGGTATGCATTTCGAATTAAAAAAAAATACGTCATATAAGGGACACCCTAAAACATATGTGATATGTATATATGATGTAATGACGCTAAAGAGCTTTTAGCATGAGTCATGATGTCAACCTAATATTACGTGAATATTGTAAGTCTAGCAATTTCCAGTTCGCTAGCACGTGGACTATGGCCTTAAATTCTCATATTCT
>MOOZ01000543.1:1474798-1493898 GCA_002930495.1 Cecropterus lyciades | reverse complement strand
CAGTTCGCTAGCACGTGGACTATGGCCTTAAATTCTCATATTCTGGGAGAACACCCGTGCCCAGCAGTGGGACAATAATGGGTTGGCGATTGTACGCCGTAGACAGTATTGCATGCAGAAATCCATACCAAAACATTTACATGCTTAAGTACTTCGTGAGGTAGTAATAAAATTCTCTCAATATAAATATTTCTCGTGTCACAGTTTTTTTAGTAAATATCAATTTTACTATTATCAACAAAATGTCATATGGATGTAAGATAGACGACGACAATGACGGATATCATACTGCTTATAAATGCCAAGCAAATAATATCATTTACTTAATTAGATGTAATAGTAATATACTAATAATACAACTTACAAACACTAGCTTATTAAACTTAACAGGAAGACACTTAACTCTAACCTACATGCCATCAAACTCCCAAAGCAATTTTATTTCTAAAATTTTGCTATACTCTTATAACAGGCGTATTAACTACGTTTGGATTAAAATTGGTATTTTATAATTACTTCTAATATATATTTGTTTATATTTAGATGCAATTTAAAGTACTACATACCATTATTATATAATATACCAAAAGAGCCTGTCGATCCACAATGTGCATTAATTTTTTTCTGTTATGAGGTCTAAGTTCATACTTTACAGGATTGTGTCCTAATTCTAGTTGGACTTCTGAGCAAACAGCGCCGATCTATTAGTAGCACTGCTGCTCAAAACTGTTCTCTGTATTTACTAATACTTCTTTAACAGAAATATCTATCTCATTGACATTTGAAGTATTTGAGTGCAGATGAGAGAATTTTTGCAACGTAAAAATGAATCACGTCGTTTAAGTTCTAGCATCGCGTAAGTCATTTTTTGGCGGTAATGACATTTAGAAAATCATCGTCATTGAAATCGAAATACGCGTCGTTTTGTCCAAACATAATCAAGGTACGACAAAATAATACCTTTAAATTATGAAAAATTAAAAGTACATAATGGAACTTTAGTTGCGTTTATGTAAAATTAATCGGTATTTGTCTCTCCAAAAAAAAATCCAAAAATGACTTACGCGGTGATAAAACTTAAACAAGTTTCAGTCCCTTTTTACGAATGATTTATTCGCAGTTATCAGGTACTGTTTTCAGAGAAAAATGCTGTCAAATGTTTATCTAACAACCTATACATAGACGATAACAGACTTAATGTTGTTGATCTTCAAAGTAATAAAAATATGTAAACAATAAAAAAAACATCTCCATGTTATTAATATTAAATTTGTCATAAAAGTGTGGCTATCATTAAATTCTGTTGACATACCTCCCAAAATTTAGTCATAGGTAAAATTAAAAGCAACAGATTTTCTTTAACACCAGGTGGTAGATAGCATAATGTATGCATGTACAAGTTACTTCCTTGAATGATTATTCAATAAGTTATGTGGTAACCTGAAATAAAAAACGCAATATAAATGATAGCATCTACATTTTCTATGTCAATGTTTGAACTTGTTAGGTTAGATAATTAACTGGTGAGTTTCCGAATCCACAATTTTTGTATAAAATTGGTGCGTACCCTTTTTTTGGATCAGACATTTGACCGCGCTGCGGCAGTCCACTGATATCAAATCTTGAAACATGGATTTTTTGGTAAGATTTTTGACTTATAATATCCTAATTCCTTGTATAGATGCTTATATTATGGTAAGTAGAACAAGTCGTTTTTTGTTTCAGGGTGCAATCATAGTGGTGGCAATAGCCTTAGTAGAAATCCAAGGAAAAAGACTGGACGCTGCACCTCAAGAACTGAATGATTCAGTGAAGTTACCGGTGCTATCTAGTCAAAAAAGATACGCCACCAAGGAGATAATATTGTTTCTTACACCAAGCCAAATCAAAGCTTTACAGGATGGACAAGGGTTGATAAGTCCTCAAAATAATTATAAGCTGGATAGCAAAAAACAAGCACAACCTTACGCGCAGCATTTGCCTGCTAATCAAGATCAAACTCAACAACTTCAAAGGCATTTCGTGAATCCACAACTTCTGAAAGTACCCCCTGTTGAAGAACCCCAATCAGAAAATTTCAACCCTATTATTGCACCACCCGAGTACCGTTCTTTAGACAACCATGCTTACATTAATTTGCAACCTAAACATCAATTGCAAAACAATAAACCAATCCAATTTTTCCCAGAGCCTAATGAACAGAAGATGGTCCATGGTCATGAGTTACCTAACTTAAATGCTAATGAGCCTCGTCATGAGAAAAATCAGGAAGACCCCTTTTTACGGGATCATCTAAAGCAACAGTGGTATCGACTTTTGGATCAGAATAGAGCTCAATTAAAAGGGCTTGCTGCTTTGACTCAACATCAGATTGAAAAGTCTACTGAAAATAAAAAGAAGTTCATACAATATGCACCAAGATTTAGTGAACCAAAACATTTCTCGGATATAGAACACTTGATTGGTAATAATCCTCAACACCACTCGGAAAAACAGCAAGCTCTATTACAAGCAGAAGCAATTGCGAATTCACCGCCAATTCTCGTTCACAAGGAAATAAGTATCAAACATAGTCCTGTTCATTTGATCAAACATGTCAAAGTCCCAGTTCCGACACCAGTTTTGATACCCGTTCCAGAACCCTTCGAAGTGAAAGTACCTCATCCGTATCCAGTTCCCATAGAAGTAATAAAACAAGTGCCCGTACCGAGTGCGCCGTTAGAAGTTGAGAAACATATACCTATTCCTGTGACCAAGAATGTATATATTAATGTTGATACACCGTATTTTGTAAACTCTCGGGAAATTCCTGTGCACAAAAGTAGCCCTGTTCCAGTTCAAAATAATGGATGGCAGTAGGAACGTTATACTGGAAACGATTATAATTAAACTAGGGTAATTATTTATAAATAATTACAAGGAACTAGTACATTGTGTAGACATAAATGAACACTAATAATGTAAGCCTACATATTAATAAAATGAGAATGAAATATACATACGACACACAACGCGACAGTGATGTTTTTGAATATGACATCAATTATGGCTATGATATTTCGAAGTTTTAACGGAGTAGATATAAGATTACAAGACTTATTTTATTTAAATATAATTTTGTAAATGTTATTTTTTTAAGAGAACAATAAAAAGTTATTTTGTATATTTTATTGTTTTATTTGCAAAAGACATTCAATGGCTTTACTTTTATTAAAGTAATTGAAATGTTTGAATATTTAAATGAAAGGTTAAATAAATAGATTTCATGAAATATCCATGTTTGTAATTATATAACACAGTACTGTACTCATGATACTCTTATAGATTATACGTTTCATAAATATTTCTTTCTAGGTTTTTAATAAGAATTCCATGAGAACAATTTCCGTAGTTACCTCTAATTTTGGTGAAAAATAATAGTAATTTATCAATGACAAGTTTGTAGTTAGGTACCTGTATATAACTTGAATCTGCCAGGATGTTACATAAACTGTAAGAAGTCGGTCCCTTTTGTCACTCGTTGGAGGATATTGAGTGGTTTAATAACATCCGTCAACCTAGTTGCCCACTGTTTCATGTCTCCATCAATTAACGCTACAACTGCGTAATAGAAAAACCTCAACAAAAACAGTAGTATGATGTATTAAAATGTATTAAAAGTAGATGAATAAAACCAAAGTCAATTATTAAAAAATATATACATTTTATTCATAGGTTAATTAAACAAGCTTATAATGTATGTAAGATAGCTGACGTCGGTAGATTTTCAATAAAAAATAATATATTTAGATATAGAAAAAAATCTCTGAAGCATCGTTTATATAACCGCACATTTTCTTATTACCTACAGTTAAATTTTATTCACAAAATTTACATTAATTCCTCTTCCGCTTTATCCAATGAAATTGCTAAATGTGCTCCGAATAAGTTGTATATTATCTCTTAGAAAGCCGTGATAGCCTCCTGTGTGAATACGAAATCAATATTATATACGTGTTATACTGTTATCGGGTAACGAATAACTTTGCGCGATGTTACTAAAATATTATTAGAGTTTAGTGCGTATAGTGTCGCGCGGGCCGGATATGATCCGAATGGATCCGGCCCTCGGTCCCATCTATAGACCGAGCGATAAAGTTTATACTTTGAAAATAGGAATACCTATTCTATTCTTATATTATATTCTATAAATTATTTTCTCGTGCATATTTAAAAAGGTTACTCGTAAGTACCTGGTTTGCAACTAGATATTATTATGTGAACACTAATACGGAAGCTTTTTCAATGATCATTCTTATGTTTACAAGATAAGTGTGACCAGTCACTAATATTATGTAAGCAGGTGTGATGGTGTCATCTCTTCAGTTGACCCTGTTTTTAAGATAAGCGGTAAGCCTTTATTCTGATATTATGCATAGATTGTGACTCATTTAAGAAGATGACGAATAATAGTAAGGATTTCAGCCTAAGGGCCACAAAACATTAATTTTACACAAACATTAATGTTACTCACTTGCGAGGTAAGGGATAACAATTAAAAGTATGTATCGGATACTATAAGGCCACGAAGTTTTAGAAATTCGCTCAAAGCTGACGCTTACAGCGTCAAGCGAATAATGCTTGAAGCAAATATTTAGTGGCAATCGTGTTAGGAGAGCGTAGTTTCAATCTAAACGACATTTAATCTTTAATACTAGATCTAGGTATATTATATTTTTCGGTCATTGCCAGTGTGTATTGGACACGAGACATGACTATTTTAAGCGTACCTAAAGGTAATCGCGAGGTACAGTATATACCAAATAAGTCTTTGCATTGTTCTTGAAGGGAGGTGAATTTGATTAATTTATTACACATACCTGATACACATACCATACCTGAACACGGGTTGTTCAGGTGTGAATTAGTAATATTGTGTTTTGTTTCATTCATGTGGACAATCGTATTGTTTTTTCTTTGAGAAAATTTTCTATCGCTTGTCGTATAACCATTCATAGTATGACAAGTCATTTAGTACTTAATACCGGGAAACTAAGACATCGTGATTTCGGATTATTTAGTAATCTTAAGTCTTGCGTAACATGTCGTCGTGGTAGGCGCCCTAAATCGCTAATGTAATGCTAACATTATTACGTATTGAATTTGTGACAAATGCATAAGAAATGGTATTTTATATCTTTCTATAGATATAATGTCCATTAGCTAGAAATAAAAAAAAAAACATTGGTATGACTTAAATCCAAAATGTAGTAGAAATGTATGTATACGTTTCTTATCATAAGGGGAGAAGAATTTAGTCTATCTGACCAAGTGCAGGTTGGCACATTTTTCGTGGACACTGAAAATGATTATTTAACTCGCGGGCTTGTTTCCTTAATCATTAGTGTATGTCATACTCTATTAATTTAAAAAAATAATAATGTTGAATATATGTAAACTATGTGCGAAGATATGTAACTAAGTTTACATTGTTCTTCCTAATAAGTGTTACTTATTACTATCGGCGATCATTCTATGCATCACTTGTACTTGCATGTCATGTGTATGTGTTTTATTCATGGACTTAATTTTTGCTTTGGTAATTAATTTCTTACATAACAACTTAAATCGCTGTTTTTACTGCATTGCTGTTTATTTTGTCTAATAAATATATCACCATGAAAAAGCACCTCATATCAGCTGTTACTTTGTATATTATTCTTAGATTAAACTAACTTTGTATCGTTAAAATTAACTGTATGTATCTATAATTTCTTTAAATTTGAATGAGCTCGAGTGTGTGATGTGACGAATTTAAATTACAATTGAAAAAAAATAGCAAATCTGTGAATAATTTCAGGTTAAACTTGGTTTAGGTTATCATCATTTATTATGAATATCTTATACGAATATTAGCATCTGATGGAAATAATTATTTTCATTTTGTTTTAAATACCTATATTTCATACTCTCATACGGAGCGACCACCTTATTCCTCGGTAGTAGTAACGCCTCTGCAATTGACTGCAGATATAACCCGAGTACTATATGAAGTTTCTTACAAATGTCCACGGATGACAGTAACTACTTACCCTCAGGTGAACGCATGCATGTACTTTTGTTACTTTATTTTTATGTAAAACTTAATAATATGGGTAGAAAATAGGACACGAATTCTCGAAATATTCGTATATTCTTAACAGCGTAACTAATATTATATATATCACATTTCCTCGCCAACAAGACATTAACGTAGAATTATAATGAGATACCTAAATGCCTTTATAAAGTAAGCGAGCGATTTAATGTGTTAGTATATCGCAACTCCGCTTTAAGATAGAATAAACGATTGTTGTGCACAATGTCGTAAAGAGTGGTTCCGATAAAGAGATCTGACTTTTATTGCTTCTAATGATGTTCAGTTGCATCAACTTCTACACGGAATCAGAGCGAAAATTCAACATTACTAAAGCACGATGCGGAACTTAGCTATCGATATACCGATGTGAGAACGTGACTAGAATGTGTACTCAGTAACTAGTGAAGGAAATCTGTTACTGTCTCGTGTTACTGGCTTGCATATACAGCGGTTGTCGTTACTTACCTAAAATAAATTATATCTATTGCGCTATTTAGGTACTAAGGTATCTTCATGAGTCAAGTCCGTTATAACCGCTACCCTTTGTAGAAGAAATAGTGATGACGTGTTCTTCTTTGATAGGTGAATGAACCAACCACATACGATTTAATATGCTTCCTTAATCTTCAGTAGGATTAATGGGTACATTTTTTTTATTTTTTATCTGATTGAAATAGCAAACGAGCATGCAGTCCACCTGATGGTAAGTGCTAACTTATCAACTTCAACTTCATATAGAACAAAGGCTTCTATATGAAGTCGATCACAGATGCGTTGCTACTCCCGAGGACTAAGATGGTCGCCTCATATATAAGTGAGCCGGCAACCACACCCTTCCAACGAAACGCAAGAACTGCTTCACGCTAGAAATGGTGTGGCGTTGGTACCTCCTTGGTCGAACAACACCTTTAGTTCTACTACCTGGTTACATAAATCAAATTGTGTTTATCCGAACTACTTATGATGTCCATAGGTTGCAATGTCACTACTTCTCCTAGTGGTTTCACTGTACTAATTTATTTATTACCTGCTATAAACGTTTAAAGTTTTATGTGTGTCTATTATATGTCAAATGACTTTGTTTAGACTACGTTAAGACAAGATGTTACTCTTAAAAGAGCTCTACATTAATAAGATCTAATTAAATTAGTCAGGTTACTCTGAAAAATATGCATAAAATAACCATGATGCCAGAAAGTCAGATATATTTTGTTTTTAAGAAATTGGAATATTTTTTAATAAATTAAAATATAAATATGTTGAGTCCACAAGAAATCACTGAAGCCGATGTCTCTCTGGTAATGTACATAATTATAAGCAGAGCTTGCAACATTTATTCCAGTATGTCACCCTAATGGACTGCCGGAAGAAATCGACTCACTGATCCGTTTGTGCATTAAAAACTGAATATGACTGTAAACATACGAGTACCTAATGTACTGTGGCTTGTGTAACGTTGGTTCCGCGAATTACACATCGTGACTTTATCTAACAGTATTTCAATTAGTGACAATCACGTCGACAATTTTATTGGCGTCGGTGAAATTGTAGCACTCACTTATGCAACTACTTGTTTAGTATGCGTTAGTCCGAACAGTTTCTTGCTACATTTCGTAAACATCTAATTATATTAGTGCTAATAATTTTTTGTACTGTATTTAGAGCAGCCGTAATGTTGCTTTAAGAGCGAAACACAAAAGTTTTTTAATACAACATTTCTTTATTTATTTTAACTACTATTCTATTTTGTATTCTATTTATATCATTTCATTTTATATCAAATTGATTAATGAGTTTTATTTAATCGTAAATAAGTTAATTGAATACTTATTGCGTATATCTAAGACATACCTATAGTAAGCTCAGCGGGCCGCAAACATAATCGGATAGTGATTACTTCACTATGTTATTTAATACATAATGATCTTTAATTTGCTCGTGGAATGTTCATAGTGTTATGCAAAGTGCACTCAATGTGCGTCTTTTTATTACTGTAACCGATTTTAGTTTTGCAATAATTAATTAATTTCACAACCTTAAGATATAGGGAAATAAAAGTAACATTAATAATTAAATCCAACATTTATTAATATCACAATTTCACTGGGACTCAGTCGCCCTCGTTCACATAATACTACCGAGAATCAAGCGAGCGGACACACTACAGATCAAATAAACACGAACAGACATCAACACAATCTGGTATCTCGGTAAACCACGCAAGGCATAACAAATACTCATCATAATTTAAATTCCAAATAACATAGGCCAAATAGCCCATTGTAACAACAATAGATATTATGTTTATACTATGAGAATTCACGGATTCCTTAACCAATTTACTATTAAACCTATGTCAGGTACGTTTCGATCGGATGACAAAGCCTTATCTACCACAAAAGCTAAAGCCAAACAAAGATCAGCGACTCGAGGCTGTGATCTATTACAAACTAGATACGTCAATAGACAAGATATATAACTAAAATACTTTAGCCAGTGAAGCAGCGTCCTCACTGGACTTGCCCGTAGAATTTATTCTATGTCGTAGTTAGTAACCATCGTATTTGTATCCCTCTCCGCTTTCCCCGGATAGACCGTGGCCTTGTTCAGCGAAGTAATGGCCACCCTCAGGCTGGATTTCAGCGTAGGCTTTGAGTCCTTCTCCGCCTTCGTATCCACCGGCGAAATGTTCGTAACCGCCTTGTTCAAGTCCGCCGTGCTCGAGACCGGCGTGTTGGAGACCGGCGTGTTCGAGACCGGCATGTTCGAAACCGCCGTGTTCGAGACCACCGTGACCAAGGCTGCCATGTTCGAGAGCCTGAGCGAGGTGCTCAGTGTCGAGTCTGTGGTCTTCGAGAACCAGACCGTGGCCGTGGCTGTGCTCAGTCTCAGGGTGAATCTGCTTCAGGTTCTGCTCAGATTTTCCCTTCTCCAATGGGTGTTTGAGTAAATGGCTGTGTTCCTTTTTGATGTAAACAGGCACTGGATGGAAGTGTTCGAATTTGATGGACTGGTGAGATTTGGCATGCTCATGCTGAACCTGATGATGGTGTCCCGATTCGCCAATTATCGCGTGGTGGTCGTATTTCTCTTCGAGTTGAGGTGCTTCTTCGTGGATAATCCCAGGGTATGCTGCCACGATGGCAAGGAAACCCAAGAAAATCTAAAAACAAAAACAACAATTATTATAAATTAAAAAACACTAAATATAAATAATTTTCAGTTTCACTTTCTCTTCGCTAAGAGGTTCTCAAATCGTCACATACATTTCTAAAGCGAGAGTAACAATGGATTTGTTTAAATTTGCCGTTTTAGTACATTGACTTCAAAGCCGATGAATATCGACACATTGTAACTAAATCCAGTGGCGTGAGGAACCGCCATTATCGTTTTACGTAACAAGAAAGGCTTCCTATAACTTTAAGCCGTATAATGGTGCGCCAAACAGGAAGCTTCTTTGTCGGTCCAATGGATCTACACATAAATAAGCATAAATATGCATCGACGTTTTAAATACTTCAATACAGTTTACTTTTACCGTCAATTCGCATTGTTTTTGATGAGGCGAGAGAAAGATTTATTTGATGAAAATAAAAATGAATATGGACACATGTCCAGAAAGAATTTCATCTCGTATGAGATTTTTAAAAAAAGTTCTATACAAAGTTGAATTTGAAATAGAAAATTAAGTTAATTAAGTCAAAATCGATTTAATGAACAATCGTAGACTTAAAATTGAACCAATTCCATAGACCCAGCCAAATCCTGAGGGCGAAGGCACTAAGGAAGAATAATAACGCGTTCTTAGCACTGCGGTTGGCGCACTCTATTTCCTTAACACTAGCACAGAAAACACTAAATTGTTACGCACGTGGTATTTCATTGCGGTAGGTTGGGTACTGTTGGTCACAACTCCACGAGAGGGTGGTGGGTAATGCTGGCACTTACAATTTGCATCGCTTTTATACTCAGTTTCACTTAACGGCCGAGTGTGTGTGAGTGCTCTGCTTTGCAGTTACGTGCACTGCGAACGGCACATTGGTATTCTGTCCGCGTCGCTAGAACAATAGATAGAAATGCCTTGGGAGATATATGAAAAAAGTCTTATCAGACATTTACATGTTAACTGTCATTATCGTGTAATCTTGAACGAGTAATTGTTCTGTAATAGCTGTTTGTTTTTTTTATTAAACACTGTCGGTATTATACATGCAGTTCCTACTTGTATGAATAATTTTAGCATAACTTTTTGCAATATTATTGGATTATATTTAAACGCAACAATGAAATTATCTTAGTACAAATAAGGGAATATTATAAAATCATGTTTTAAAGACGTTTGAATAATTTGAAACATTCCAATTTCCTACAAAAGGTTTGGCTGGCGATCTTCATCAATTCATTTGAACATTACATATAAAACCTATAGCATTCAGACTCAATATGATACATAAATCAAACAAAGACCGAAGCTATTATTAAATGATTTCAAACGATTTTTTAATTAAAATCTTGCGATTACAGCTCTTGATTCGCAAAGGACAAAACATTTCGCCAAATCGTTACGAAACAGTACGTAATAAAGATTACTGCGCTCATTGTCTTATTAATAATTTGAGTAAATGTAACATTTGGATCAAGGTTCTTAACAAATCATTACGCGTAATAAAGTGTACATTGTGATGAACAAACATCTCTCAGATACATAGGCGTAAATGTAGATTTGTTGAGAGGGGGACCAAGAGCGACGGTCGACGAAAAAGTCAACTAGTCTGTCTGTCATAAATGTACTCCGAAATTCGTTGTTAAAAATAAAAGAGTTCATCCGTTTTTAACATTTTTATCACTTATTTTAAGGGTCCTGATACTCCCTACTCTTTCCCGCCTCCTTATATGCTCCCTTATATATTTCTACGAATTTGAATTTTATTTTAAGGGCAGGTAGGATTCGTACCATTCTTAGTCCAAGTCGAATAACTATTGTAATATAATTGTGTATTGTTTTTATTATTGTAATAGATAATGAACACAAAATGGTAAAATATTACTTTTCGTGTATAGAGACATGTATTTTATTATATTTATTAGAATATCGGTTACGTTGTCACATCTATCCATCAGTTTTTAGTGATCCATTGCTGGACATAGGCCTTCCTCGATTAATGCCACAACCACAAAAAGATCTACAAAATTTCGGAATTCGAAACCTAGCGGATTAAGCAATCAAGAATGATCAATATTGAGTATTTAATTAAAATGGAAACAGGCACGCCTCAATTTAACTATAGAATTAAAATATACATATCTATCGATTGACTGTTACTTTGTACTTCTTAACTGCAATCAGCATGAAGAGATTTTAATCCGAGTTCTTGCGAAATAAACTTTAAAGTATAGAAGGAAGGCGAGATAAGGAAAAAGTACATTACCATACTACAACAAGAAACATCGGGTAACGTGAGACTCGATCTTATTACGTTAGATGTTATCTTACTTACTCGCGTAACTAACTTATTATTCGTCGCTAATTGTCCCAATACTTGCATAAGTACTAAACATACGTACATGTTATCGACATATGTATCTATACGTAATACGTCTACTTGTTAGATATTGTTGTTTTTGATCAGATTATCATGGTTATGGAGTCAAAAATGATGTTTATATATTTTTTATTTGAAAATGTGTCGTATTTTATTTTATTAACAAATCGACGAAAATAAATAAAATTAATAACCAGCTAGCTAGGTAGGTAGTTCTTAATGACTATTTTCAACAAATCTAAAATTAAGAAATTATATAAATATTTGCACGAAATCAATATTACAATCTATGACAGATCTAATTAATACACCAAATAAAATACAGGATAAAGATTTCTCATAGGGAATTAAAGATACTTCATGCTTTTTTATTAAATTTGCGTTGTAAAAAGTTATTCATAAGTCATAATTATATTGTCATATATTTGAATATAAGCATATCTTCTTACTTATCTTAGTATATTACATAGATACGCCGAATTCACATAAGTATATTGAGATAAAAGCGTTTAACTCATCATTGAATAAAAAGAATTCACTTAGTCGAATACATTCGACATTCGCGTTCTTTCGTTCAATTTATAATAAAATTTACACTTATGACAAAAAGCGTATTTGTATTATACTTATTCAATAACAGGTTTGTTAAGTATTTTTTACCTAAAAATTAATATCAATGAATTCGTGTGTCACGCGTTTATGTCTAATACACCGGAAAAATAGATAGCAAGTTTATACGGCTCGTAGGTAACTCAGACGAAAAAAGACATCGCTTTGCGGAACATTATATCAAAGCACAACTTATGTCATTTTTATATTGTCAAATTATATAAGTACAGGATAGCATGTAAAAATCGAATCCAATTTAAGGGGCTAGGCCACTGTAGATGCTGTAAAAAATAGGCATACATTTTTGAGATTTTTTTTAAATAAAGACTGTTTAAATCGTGATATCATATACAGAAGTTAATTTTATCTAACGTTAACTATAAATCCTATTTCAAAATATCTTTTTTTTCAAAATCAAATATATTTAAAGATGGCGACTGTGCAGCGGTTATCAAATGGCCTTTTTATTTTCGAAGGATCGACTCGAACAGTTTTCAATCAATTCACTTAAAATTTGGAATAGCTCTTAAAAAATGTATTGTCTAGAGAAGTACGTAGGATTTAATTTTTATATGCTGTAGTTTTTTTTATTTACAATTACATTTTTCATACAAATCTTTTAAATTTTGATTTTGTACCTGCGCCATTCGACCAAAAATCAATATATCAAAAAATCCTACGTACTTTTCTAGACAATACTTACATTTTCAAGTATTTATACCAAATTTAAATTAAATTGATTGAAAACTATTCGAGTAATCGGTGCGGCCAATTTTAAATATGCAGTTTGAGATAAACACGTTTAAAGTTTTAAGTAATGAAAGATAATTAAAACGTTTTGCAATACCTTTATTCCAAAATGTCTGCCCCATAGATTGGCTTTCTAGATTAATGTTTTGCTCTCTACATCTTTTCTATTGGCATTTGCCACGTGATACTTTTTAAAATATTTTTCCTTATTTTATTTCCCTAAAATACTGATCTTCCTTAGGGTTACAATAAAAGGCTCGCTTCCTACCAGGCGGCCTTATACATACTATACTTTGCAAAACCAGTACTTAGAGATATTTCTCGGGCAAATCTTTCAGTATAGGTATCATTTTTAAGGTCCTAAAATACCATTTAAGCCAATTAAGCCATTTTTCTTATTAGTTGGCGTATTGCTGTTCACAATTCGTAATTTGTTACATTTTATGATAGTAAGTAGTCTGATAACAATTTGAAATCATATTCGTGTACTGATTTAGTTGACAATTTCTTAACAGTTATTGTTTACTAAATAAGCAATTTGTAAAGAATCTTAACATATGAATTATAATCGGCGTGTAATCGTGAGGTTAAGTCTATAATTTTAAGTCTGCGGTATTATAAGTTATAAATGGTTTCAATACCTTGTCCTTCTTTTTCTGATTAAGCAAAATGTGCGACGGGAAGTTACAAAATCGATGCAATTAAAATACATGTAACAAGTAATTTCGTTCCTTTAGAATTATAAGTTACTTTTATTTTTACTAAGGTAATGCATTTGATTTGTAATCAGGACTATTTTATGACAACGATAGTTTTCAAAGTTGTTTGAAGTTTACCAATTCACACGTAGCCTGAGTAGTGGACTACAACCTTAAACTTTTTTATTCTGAAAGAGATCTGTACCCAGCCATTGCTAGGCGCAGACCCACTAGACAATAATAGGGTTATGGTTCAAAGAGATCTCTAATGAAAAAGTATGAGTACATTTAGTTGGTAATACATCTCAATCACACGATAAAGCGTGCATCTTATTAAAATGAATACAGTAGCGCCAACACTCCTCGAAAAAAGTACGGCAAAAGTGTAATGACACTCGAAACATAATAAAGCATTTAGCATTCTATTGACATAAAAATACCTGTAAGTGACATATGTAAATATATCTCAAAAATATACTATTCGCTTTAGTTATAACTACAGAGTAAATATTTAAAAAGGTTCCAAGTTCCTATCTTGTGTTAATTCTCTATTCTGGCCAAATACTAGTACAGAGTTAAGATAGATAGTCACTAAAGTAATGAAAAATTTCTCTTCTCGTTAAATTAAAATTCCTGTTAAGTTCCTAATTTGTTCTAACGTTTCCACTTTTAAAACATTCATCGTTTCATAGAGTACGCTGGCTGTATAGAATTTTAAATGTGCTACAATTAATTCCGTGTAGGAACTAGATTACAAAACGTTGGCATTAAGATTTCGGATATTTTTTAAACTGCACTTTCGTTGCTTTGCAAATGTTTTGTTATTTTCATTTTAGTAGAAAATCTTCTGCGTATTGTTGATGAATAATAAAAATGTATTATATATTGTGGTTTACTAACCTTAATAATTTTGTATTGTGTCATTCAGAGAAACTTACTAACCGAATAGTGAATTAGACCAAAAACAAAAAAATCAACGTTACTTTACACAAGCTCTGTAATTAATCTCCACAGCTGTTTTATTAGACGCCCCAGTGGTTACATGAACCGGTATAACACTAGTAATTATGCAAACTCATTGCGTCTTGTTGTCTCATGGGATATTATCTAAGAGATTGAAGCGGTGCCGTAAATAGAGCTCATAATTGGAACTATAGCGCCAATTACGATCTTTGGTTTAATTCGCATTGAACACATTCCTAACTGGACTCCTAAGTTGTATACAGGACAATAGACCAATCTAAGACTAAATCAATGCGATGGTGGCCTTACAGTCTGATATAGATATTCATCTTGTTACTCTACTCCCGGTACAAGGTACGGCTTGAAATTCCGTAATATTAATAACAATTGTTGGTGCAGCCAAAATTCTTGTAACACAAAATAATTCATTAGTACTTATAATAGTAAGTAATTAGTGCTTATTATTTTGAAGGTCTAATCTCAAATTATATACTTTTAAATGTGTTGTAATTTTAAAGGTGAAGCATTTTAAGTTAATTAAAAAATTGAAAGATATTGAAATTCCAATGTGCTTATCGTTAGTATTTTTGAAAGTAGGCCAATCATTAAATACCTTTTACAAGTATAATTTAAGAAACGGATAATATAAGGAGTATTTTGTGTTATAACATGTGCCTACTAGGTCTATAGTCCATACGATTAAACTTATATGTTATAAAGTCGTAGATACATTACAGCTACATGTAATTTATGCGGATTCATGTTGTATCAATTTACGTAATATTATTTTATTCATAGTATCTATTTCAAAAGTATAACTTAAAACCACCATATAAATATCAATCAACATAAAGAACTCTTAGTTTTAATTTTTTATGGGTTATACATGTCTATTATTACTATTGTATTGTCAGAAACTAAGCTATTACATAATTAACTCATTAGCCAATTTACCGTTAAGTGTTAATAGACCTTTTTAGGTCTTAGACCTTAGGTTTTGTTGGTAAATCTGAGTACTTAATCTTTTGTAGAAAAGCGAACTACGCTTAATCTTGGGATTTACTAGCATTAATCAAAGTTTACCAACTATTAACGGTAAAAGTACAAAATAATCTGAGATCGTCCTTTATTTCACTTTTGCTACCACTTACTTGGTAAACCTTAATTTTATGTCAGATACAAAGTAAATATCAATAATAGACACGTCTAAATGTACTCGGCGCAGTCTCGTATTGTACATAGTGTATATCAGGTATTGCGTAGATTAATAAAATGACATGCCTTGTAATAATTATTCTGCTCATTTATTTATTTTTTAAGCATTGAATTTACATTAAAATTCTAGTTTTACTCACATTAAAATTTAAAACTACCGCTCTCAGGGCGCTGCCGGGCCCTAATTGAACAATTTGCAGGATTTGATAAAGAATTGCATTGCGAATAATTACACAATTATATTAAAATCAAAACGATATTATGATTAAAATACCTATGTAAGATTTTGACTAAGAGATGTATATTTTTTTTATCATATGAAGTAACAAACAAGCAAGCAGTCCACATGATGGCCACATGAAGGTCCACATGATATCTGCATAAAACTTCACATATGATAGATTGTTACAGATAACAGATGTGTTGCTACCGAGAGTAGCAACACATCTGTTATCTGGACTAAGATGATCGCCTCGTATATAAGTAAGCCACACAACACCCTTCTACCGAAACGTAAAAACTGTTTCACGCCAGAAATAGGTATGATGGTGGTACCTCTCTGGTTCTTTGTTGAACTACATTGGCTCTTCCACCTGACGGTAATTGAAATAAATGCTATGAACTAAATAAATTAACAAGAACACTCATTGTTTAATTTTTAGAACCAATATTTGTACTATGAACCAATTTCTATTGGTGAAAGCCCTAAAATCTCTTTTCGCAAATTCGTTAATTTACCACACCATGTTGGTACATCTCAGCTTTTACCGGTAAATCTTAAGATTGACGGTGTTTAAGCATTTACACTAACATATGTACTGAATGTTTCTGTCGTGTACCTGCCTAATATACTTGGTTTGTGTTTATTTTTAAATCAATACTTCGTAATCTATATATATTAAATTTTTCTCATTCTATTAAAGGTACTTTGAATACGAAATTATATAATATTTATGATAATTTGATTCCCTAGTTATAAAACCGACAGCCGATTTATTATCAGACTGCAATAATTTAATTTATAAACGTCGTCTGGGCTGCAAGTAATAATTAACTTACAAAGTACTATCCATAAATAAAATGTACCTAGTTAACCATAATGTAAGAATAAAATTTATGTTTTTGAATATGACGATATAATATGATGCATGAATGGCTGAACTCGTGTTTATAATGTTTATAAGGTTCCCATGATTTTCTGAGGTGGCTTCATTCTTCAATCAAAATCCTCAATTTCAGATGATAGAACTCTTGGAATCCGGAATCACCACCGTCACACCTATTTCTGTCCAATGACAGCAGCGTTATGCATTGCTGTGTTCTGGTCTGAAGGGTGTGGTAAGGGAGATATACTTGTCCAGGGCATTCCAACAACAGACAAAAGTCCTCAGGGGTAGCAACGTAACTGGGGCTAACCTCAGGTAAAACTTGATCTTATTTGGGTTGATTACAGATGTCCATGAGCGGCAGTGGCCACTTACTTCAGTTTATTTTATTTACTACTTCCATATTATATAATAAAAAAAAACTATTTGTACCTTAAACCAGCATTTTTGCATATTAACTTGAACTAGTTGCCCGTTACAGTAGCCGAAGTTCGACTGTAATTAAACCCAAATAAAAACGAAACTTGATATTCAACGAAGTGTTAAATTAATAGTTCTCAATTTCAATAGATTATATTTTGTGTGTTGGTCTACTACAAACCATTTATATGTATTATATTTCGTCTTTGCACTAATTTATGAGTTATCATGTTTGAAAAATATATATTAAAGGGAAATGAGGATAGACTAAGCTGCGTTTTTTGGTATCATAAATTGTTAATATCATGTGTTTTACAATGTCAGCTATGTAAATAATCACTGTTTTGTTTAATTTAATATATTTGTAACATAAATATTACCTTTCTGTACTACATTACCTATGTCAAATTTCACATTCTATATCACGTATTCACATATTAGAAAATCTCAGGTGTGCAGGTGTTTTTCTTCATCGTAAAGCAGTGGTAATAAATTTATAACACGCACATAATTTTTAGATAATAATTGGTGCATGCTTGGGATTCGAACCTCGAACCCTCGATTGAGAGACCGAGTTTCAGCCATTGGGCTATCACTGCTTAGTGTATAGTGCACATTCGTAAAGTGAAACGGAAGTTTTTAGTTCAGGTATACTTATGCTAGCTGACAACCGCGATGCCATACCCTCAGTCTATAACATAATACAAACATTCAATCCCCATTTTATCCTATTAGGGATGGTATTTTCAAAATGATTCATCTCTTTAACTTTTACTTGTAACCAAAAGCCTAAATGTGTCTAAATAAACACATGACATTTTGATATCGTCATCATTTTTACGTAAGATGAAAATATATTCCTGAAATCTTTCCAATAGTTTTTGCGTCGTGCGCAAATAAAGCAAACCCCTGCCGATCGCTTTATTTATATAGATGACAAAAGATTAAAATAAAATTAACCATAATATTATAATTAAAAAATAACCTTACTTTCAAATTTCGAATGTACAAGCCATGTTACACGCTTTGTTACACTTGTGCATTTTTGTTACATTTTTGCGGACTTAATCCCTAATAAGAAAGGTGGTATGAATATAGTACATACGTAGTTTAGGTTGTTTGCGTAGAACCAAGCGCTGTTGAATAAAATGTAGTCATAACCAGTTATTACGGTTACTTCTGCATAATTAGGTCACAGGAATTGAGCAAAGAGCAATCATGGATAGGTACAGAACCACCCAACTAATTGGGTATGTATTAATATGCAAAATTCCTTGGGCGTCAATTGGAAATCTCGAGATCGGCTGAGTAGATTGCATTTCACTGTTACTCAACTGTTACTGTCTAACTGGAATCAAAATCTCGTCACACTTATTGAGTGTAACGCTAGAGCTCAGCCTATAATCTGCGATGCGAATAGGCGATAACTCGTGTAATACCCGCATTCCAGTAGTTTTAAGAGGTTATTGATTTAAATTGTGATTTTTTTATAGTACGGAAGTAGCAAACGAGAATACAACCCACCTTATGGTAAGAGGCTACTGTCGCCCATGCACACCTGTAATCAACCTTAGGTAACATCAAAGTCCCACGTAAGATTGGCCACAGATGCGTTGGTACCTCTGAGCACTAAGATGGAATACCACTGCCTTCAGACCAGAACATAACAGCGCACAAC
>MOOZ01000543.1:1426291-1439844 GCA_002930495.1 Cecropterus lyciades | reverse complement strand
CCTGTGTCGTGGGTGCCATGGACACAAAGACGAATATACAAACACCCAGACCCAGAACAGAAATCTAAACTCATCATTCAGATAACTGTCTGGTCGGCTGTAATGTATGTATTTAACTTGTTTTAAATTACCCCATTTGAAAAATACATAATCTTACCTCTCTTTTAGGTTGATAACATGATACAGAAGATGCTAGACCGTCTAAAGATCAATGTGTATCGGTCGTACTATTTCCAATCATGGATAACGGATTTCTACAATGTCGCCACCCATGTAGAGTTCCTATCTAGTTTCAAGTTATTGCGCTTGGAATGCGGCGCGTTTTTCTACTACGGTAAACGCAGTGTCGATGAGCGAGCGTTTATTGGTAATTTTTCAAAACTAATTATGTAATTATTTGCATATCTTTGCTGGTTTCTAGCTACAAATTTTATACAAATTGTATTGTTTACTATGCGTTATGAAAATAAATTTGCAAATAAATTTCATTCCTAGACCACGATTGAAGAAGCTGGCATTTTTGCATTGTTTATGCTTAATTTAAGACAAATTAAAAAATAGAATTTGTAATGATATTGATTGATAGGAAATTGTATTGGTACAATTTGGAGAAAAAAACAGTGAGTGAATGAATGTGAAATCTGATTGTCGACTTACGTACGTTTTAGGCCTATAACAACCACTGTGACGTATTAATATTATTCACGAAAGATATATTTCGAAAGCAAACGCATTTACTTTGTTTGTGGCAGCTATCAATAAAAGTGGAATGGCCTACGATGGCGGGATAGTTATAGACCATGAATTCAGGACCCTAGACCCATCTATATACGCAGCAGGAACAGCTACTAGGTATAATAGGCGATACTACGCTGAGTCTAAACGGCAGAAATATTACGATTCTCGTGAAGTTGGCGAAAAAGTAAGAGTTTAAATGTTAATTAAAATTAAGCACAGCATGATAAGTAAAAAAGTGTGATATATTAAAGTTATGGGATTAAGTAGTTTTTGGATTTGATCTTGGCCTTAAAATTTGCCGTAATGTATACTGTTCGTGTGTACGTACTATGCGTTGTGGTGTCGTATCTTGAATAGCATTACTCTTACTCTTCTCGTGAATGTCGTAGAAGGCGGCTAAGGAATAAAATCTAGGAGATGGGTGGCAGCGTCTTCTTGCGTAACATTAATATCTTCTGTGGTCATCACCACGTATGCCACGTGTGACTATCTGCAAGAATCCCCATAGGCTTCCCTTGAGGGAAAGGTCTTTGTCCAGCAGTGGACCTCATTAGCTGATGGATGAATTTATACTATTTAACTTTCACGCGTAACAAATTATGCATATAACTCGTAACAAATGATTCGATACTCCACGCCTGCTTGCCTTAATGATTGATGTTTACATAGTAAAAGTACGATATAACGAAACCTAATGCGTACTGTATAATAGATCTGTATTTGGTTATTAATTAACTTAAGTTAATTCCAGCTCGGATCACAAATAAGAAATCAGTTGGACCCGTTATTTACCGAAAAGCAAATTACGTCGAGGAAACAATCTGTGAAATTTTCATTTGACACTACTTCACAATCGCTTAATGACAAGAAAATGAGCGACACTCAAGGAATTGAGGAATCTAGAAACAGAAATTCATCGTTAGTATCACAATAATGACCATTCATATTTCCCATTTCATATAATGTTTTTGAGTAAGTGGTTGAAATACTCGCATCGCTGACTGTAGTTTCACTTGATGTAGGAGTTACTGACCGCAGACGAGTATGCAGTCTGCAGTATGCAGATGGTCGCCTAGGACATCTGTAATTAACCTTAGATAAGATTTGAGACTTACCTGAGGTTAGCAACAGATTCGTTGCTACTCCTGAGGAGTTGGAACGCCTCGGATAAATATGTCTCCTTTAGTACACCCTTTAGACAAAAACATGGCAGCGGTTAACACTGCTGTTATTAGGCAGAAATAGGTGTGGCGGTGGTGCTTCCGGAGTTGAACCACAAATGGTTCTACCACCATCGTTCAAGAACATCATTGTATTTGTTTTTAATTTTTTTTTAATTGAAGCAATGTGGATCTGATTACAGTTGGTAAGTGTTCAAGTTCAGAGGTTCTATCTGAAGACAACATATCACATATGTGATGTTTGTCTCCTGAGGGCTAAGATTGAAGAATAGATTAATTATTAATAATAATTCCTTCTCTTTTAGTGGATGTCGTACAATTTCATAACAGGTAAGGTTTTACTTACTTTGTTTTTAAAATTACTTAAAATGAATGAATCTACTGGAGACGTTGATGTCAATTTTCTGAATCTTACGTCATTTATATTCTACACACTGCATAGGTACTAAATGTCGCTTATATGTAGCAGTGGACTTAATTTGGAGGGATGCATGTAGAATTGCTACCATTTTATGAGGACTGCCCATAAAAGATAAAACTTCAAAATATAACGCCCAGAGGTATATCTGTGTACATGTATATACAGTACACATATAGCTCATAGAAAGCGTTCGGTAACGATGACGCGAGTTCCATGATTTTTGTTCACCCAAAAAGTGCTAAACGCGCCTAAAGAAGCTTTTACTCAATATCTTATTGTTTTCTTTCCATTTATAAGATGTGACAATGAAGATAGCTACAAGCTACCAGAGTTCAAGATGCCAAGAGTTACCCATTGCACTCTGCCTGGAAACCTACAATACCTTGAAGTGCGACCTCCAGCGGCGAAGATTCCTCATCATTACGTGCAATCCTTGCAATATAATGTTAGTTACTATTTTCAACTTAGATTTCAGTTTTTATAACAATTGTAACATATGTGGCACAATAAATGATACGCAAAAAGCGGTTTATTTTTTAATTAAATGCGAACTCTTTGTAATTTTACTCCGGTTGCACCGCCGTCTTTACATTCCTGCCTAATAACAGCAGTGTTAAGCGCTGCTGTGTTCTGGTTGTAAGGGTATTTAAAATCGAGGCGTTTCAATTTAGTTCTTAGAAGAAACAACGCATTAGTGGGCGATCTCAGGACTAGCTGATTCAGGATTCTAGCCTAATCTGATCTAGCCTAATGTTGATCATAGGCAGCAATGACTTTGACTTGTGTTACTTCTACAATAGAAAAAATACCTATAAATATATCTGTGTATTTGAAATTTGTACAAAGTAAAAATGTATCCAACTTCATTTAACTTATTATTTTGTGATTTAAGAAAGAACTTTTGACTGAACTAGAGACTTTAAATTCCCCAGTTCCCAGCATTAAAGTAGTATTTTTATTGGTCCTCTTTCAGGGTTTTGTCATGGAAACATTCAAAACTGGTTATTTTAAGCTTCGTCTGACTAACGAACTAATTGTTGACGGCGTAACATGTCTGACAAGTAACGAATATCCATTGGACAATTTTGTTAACCTCTACGGCCTCTCAGCTGTGGTTCTCAATAACGTTCATTTGCGTTATACTGTAAGTAATATTTTCTTACATAAGAAACTTTATGAAGTCAATCAGTTATAGCCTATATATAGCATATAGTTTTTTGTAAAATTATGTGTGTATTAGAAAATTATCGCTGCTATATGGTAAAGGAAAATGTCACAAGGAATCCTGCTCACTTAAAAAATTATCTAAAAAAGTTCTGAAAGGTGTATAATTTCTACCAATTTGTATTTGTATCAAACTCTCACTTTGGGGGAAACCTGTTAATTTTATGAGATAGACATCCAATTGCGAAGTTGCGGAAATAGCTAAAATTATATATTTTGTATTATTTTTATATAACTGCTATATTGTTTGTTATATATGTGTAAGTTTATTTTCAGGCCAAGAAATTGGATGACTTTTATGAATTCTTTCGCGCTCCGTGGGCAGTATTTTTGTATCATGATCAGACAGATGAGCTATTTGCAATGGTCAAGGAGTTATTACCAAAGGTAAATTTAACAATATTTTATTAATACATGCCCGTTCCATATCAGTGCAAACGCTTCTGCAGTTATTTGATCCTTATAAGCACATCACGATATATGGCGCAAATAGTATACGGTGTGTTTTTTTCAATGAACTCGTTCGATTCTCGGATAAGTTAACAGATTAATAACCTCCTCCTTTTTGAAGTCGGTTAAAAAAAGAACGAATACTGTAGTTTTGGTTTCTATCAAAATCGGCTTCGTAACTCCCTTCTATTTGGTAATCTTGTAGTTTCCATATTTTTTATCCACGCACCCTTGAAAATTGTCCCTGAATGAACAATTTTTATTTTAGTATTGACATGGTTTATGCTTTTAAGGGTCAACATCAAGGAGATACGTTGAGAGATGGTCTTCGCGCAGTGGCAAGGAAGCTAAGCAAAACGGTATATTTGATACTCTAGTTTATTTTTCTAATGTTATTGAAATGTCATAGTATAAATTGAAATTACATTTTGAAAACGGGTGTAAAGTATCAGTATAAATTGTAATCATTTTGAAGTAGGGTTGAAGTAAAATTGCCTAATTTAGGGGTCCGTAATTAACTGGATATAGGATCTCACTACTCGAGTGTGGTTAGTTCTATGGGTAGTGATTCCTTAGTGCGGTTTACTTTGCGGTTCAAAGGTAATGTGAAATCATTGTGAGAAATAAGCTCCGTTCGTTACGTATTATAGTGTACGTTTTCTACATTCTTGAAAGCACTCAATAAAGCTAGTCTGGCATTTATAATATAAAATGGAGTGCATCTTTTTAAGTATAGTAAGTCAGAAAGTCAATCTTTAATAGTAATAATGGAAAGGTGCTACTAGTAGGTTACTATAACTTCACTAGATTTCCTGAAAACGACCACCGTTAACGTTTCCGCTCATACATTGCAATGTACATTAAATCTTTATGTTTTCGATTGCAGCCATATTATATACAATATATAAAAACATAAATGGTGATCGTTTTTAAAAAGCGTAATATCGTACAGAACGCACAGAAGTCGAAGATTTATTGCAGTACTAATCGATTACTTTCCAGGAGTCATTCACGGCTAACACGAAGCTCACACTCCGATCAAACTTCGAGCAGTCTCCACACATCGCCGCCATTACTGACTATGTCATGGAATGGGTTTCAGAGAATGATGTCCTTCTGCCAATGTACTTGCAACCCTCTGACAAGAGTTACACGCACGACGTCAAACGCAACCCAGCGTTTAGGAAGAGAAAGCGTAGACTTACGAGGCTATTGTCGGCTATTTTTTGAAAAGATAATTAAAATCAAAACGTAATAAATACGAAAAATCTTTGAAGTTTCGATAAAAGGGTTCAACATGACTTAGGATACGTAAAATAGATCCAGATGAAATTGAAATTCATTGTCTAGAGCTCTAGACATTTTAAGGTTCCTGGGGATACTTATTTTTCCTTTACAGGTTTAATGTTGTTGTTGGGCGTAACGAGAATATTATATTATTTTACGATGCTTACAACAAGTATGTATCGGTCATTAAACAAATTACATTTAAAAGTGTGTTTTAATTAGAAACTTGACATTCCAGTTGTATAATAATATACAACTGGAATGCCAAGTATAAAATGCTTTCACTTAATTATTACTATAATAGTGAAATTTGCTTTAATTAGCTCTTACTAGGACTCTCGTATGTCTATTGCTTGTCGGTCGATTGTTTTATGAAAGTCAGCAGGTTTGAAAGTTTTCATAGTGTGCCTCGTTCCTCCCATTGTAGGATGAAAAAGTCCTTCAATATAAGAGAAAGATATCTTTCCTTAAGATAGACGTTCCTTTTTACTCATGATATTTTTTTTATTTAATGCCAAAAATATTAGTAATTCGACATTAGGAAACATTTTTCAATTTTACTTTATCAGTATTGGCCTTAAGGTAAATATTATTATTAACTTATTGTTGTATATTATCTCATCACCGGTAGTGATAAATATATTCCTTTTCTTCGATTGACGTTGGATCAATCATTTCTGACAATGTCTTGCAGTCAAACAATATTTTTGGCATAGGATTTATTTTTTGATTTTTGTATTATCTCTTTAAATAACAAACAATGGCCCAACCGAAGCCCCGTAAACCTTTGGTGCTGAACGATCTGTTGATACAGAATGTGAATACGTGGGGAAATGTGCAATACAATATCCCGTTACGGCTCTCTAACACTGAGACAAGGACCGGCACGAATATTGCTCATAGACATATCCCTGCAATACCACATAGCCTGGATTGTGTTAGTATATGCTGTACGTTTTCTTTATTCATAGTCCCATACTAGGATTTTCTATGTCGTGGGTTTCATGGACACTCAAAGACGAATACCCAGACACCGAGATCCAGTACTGAAATCATTATTCAGATATCTGTCTGGCCAGAGATCAAACCCGGAACCCACAGCGTGTCACACGCGGGTCGTATAATATATTACAAGTTTTAAATAATCTTGCCTTGTTAGTTCGTATGTATATGAGGGCTAAATCTTGCTATTGAATTTTACACCAGGTAAACTCTACCAATTGAGCTGAAATTTTGCATACACTTTTGGTTGGGACGATAATTCATCATAAATTAGAAATCTTCGTGTACGAAATTCAAATATCAGACAAAAACAATTTTAGCAGCAGAAATGACATTTTTATCATATAAAGATTCTCATTCCAGGGTATGATATGAGACGAGCGTGATCGTGCTTCTGCGCGAAGTTTTCATTGACTTTTCAGGGGGCTTGATAATCTTGATTATCAGAGCAAACTTACACGACACACGTCATGGTATAATACAGGGAAAAATAGTATAATGTAGGGATAATATTTACAGAAAATCGATGATCCGTTACCGGACCGTGTGACCGGACGAGATATGGTCGTAGAGAAGGAGTCCTATAAGACTACCACTGGAGAGTACTGTGTTAAACCCAACCCCAACAAAGCGATGGAGCGAGCAGATTGTTCTATTAACTGCCGGCGAGTCATTTTCATGACTGGAGTGGAGAAACGTGTAAGTTTTTAAAATTAATCACAAGAAATATTTTTGCAATTTCTGTATCCAACAATTATTTATCCATTAACTTCTAAACAATAACAAAACATGAACTAAACATGGTATTTTCGTGAGGTACTTACCATACCAAAGATGATGGACTACATAATAATTATCTAGTTAATTGTCTCTAGTTCTATTTCTAATTTACTCTCATTTAAGAGGTAAGTAAGCGCATTGCATTTGGATTACTTAGGGCACAAATTTGCCATTGTAATAATTTGCGTCCGTTGTACAAAGACATAATAAGAAGCTAACTTAAACTTTCTTTGTTCAAATAGTTACAAGGTAAAAATATTACTCAACCGATAATGATATCGGAGATGAAGGATAACTTTAGAGGTGTCAAGAAATCGCCGAACGCGCCGCCAGACATCATTGTTAGGCCCCCGGATCCCGAATACATTTTTGATGTGAGTACATTTATATTCTAATTACTAAAGGAAATTGCGATCACTTTAATATTTTGAGGAAATTCTTTACTTGTATTTCTTTAATATTGTATCTACAGGGAAGATCGGCGACACGAATCCGTACGCAATCGCGATTCCATGTTATCCGATCAACCCGCACTTGAAACAAATATTATTTTTTAGACAAAATAAATCTTAATTTAAATAAAAATTTCCAAAGTGATACAAGTCGTTTTAATAATAAAAAAACTATTGTTTGATGTAGCTTTTTTACACCCTTTTCCTAAGGTACCTGCGTTATAGCGTTACTTTATTCTGGGTTTTAAGGTTACGTTAAAAACGATAGAAATAGCAAAAAAAGCGTATACATATTTACTAGTTAAGATTTCAATGATATGAAAATATCATGTTTTATGATGTACAATCACAGTATGCAGGGTGCGTAATATATATCAAAAAAAATTAGGTTGTAGCGTCAGGCAGGAATGAAGCTCCGGTGATACCAGACAGTGCTGGTGGCTTCCGCCGTCTCCTAGATCCCTACGTGTCTACCTACAGAGCGTACCACAAGCCTTTTTCTGTAGAAGACCAATACGGTATAGGAGCTAAAGATCAAATTACGTTCTACTCTGAGTTCAACGTGCCTAAGGTTAGAAAATATCGATTCTTTAAGCATCTGAACATTATTTAGATTTATTTAGTAACAAACATCCATCCATCCACACAAATTTTCATGAGTTTATTATTTGTAAGTTGACACACGGTGATCTTCTACCAGGCTAGTAGATCAAGCCTGGAGAGCGGCCGTGCTCCGACAGTCTTTATTCGGAACTTGTATAAATGCTAAAATGTTAAAAAAACTTCGACAGCATGGTTTAGAATGAAGTGGTGATATCTCTTGATGACGTACAGTAAAATTATGAATATTTCAAAATAACTTATAAATTTCACTCGTAACTCCTTTTCTTAAAAAACTCTCTACTGCCCAGTTGTCAAACAGTAATAGGTGTATGACCATGAATCATATAATATTTCCACTAGGTACGTGGCTTCGGTCCACGCCACAGAGAGATATGGATGCCTCTGACAAGCAAAGTGCATAGGAACATATACGACCGGATACATGTGAAGAAGGAATACAAAGAAGTTGCTGCGTGCCACAACCCTGTCAATAATATAAGGGGGTGAATATTTTGTTATAGTTTGCCTTTATACATTGGTCGGGTTTTTTTTTTTTAATTATTATCTATGTTGTTAATTGGATCCAAAAATTTTTTTCCTAATTGACAAAGAGTGACATTTATGAAGTTATCATAAATAACAATGTTGGGAATTTTAACCAAACATAAGCCGTTATATTTAAAGAAATTGAACGTAGCGGACGCGTGCACTGATAGGATAGTATTATTTTATGAAATGTGTACCAATGTGTTTGTGTGTTTACATATACATATCTGCTGCGACCCTACAACGCAGGCGGTACCCACCTGTCAAAATATTGTATAGGAAAATATAATTTCGTCTGCCATAGCACGTTCGATGTCTGTAGATGTCAATGAAGCTTTTAAATTAAAGGTTGCATACCTTGCGTTTGCATACGCAATATCTATTTTGGTTTTAGTTAAAATTTACTATAAGTCTTCGCGTATCAGAAACTCACAAAAGTGAAGGAGTAGGTACGCTTGTTAGCTTGTATAAGCGCTTTTGTACAATAAGACCAATATTGTAAGCGTTACCACAAAGAGTATGTGTAACGTAGCGGTAGTGAGATGCTCTAATGTGGAGAGGTGCGGTGACGAAGGGAAGTGAGGTGAGGCGAGGTGATGAGGTGAGGAGTAGTGGTTGACGTTTGGCAGAGCTATCATTATTTTAAAATAACAATAAGAAAATATAATTTTATACTCAAATATTCCTAAAAAGTGTATTTTATTTATTGTATATTCTCCACGACGTTATATATGTTTTATCGAAGACAATGTTATTTTTACAGGGTTTTTGAATCAGAAACGAGGAAGCGGTACAAAGTACCGTTCGCTAACTCATCGCTGGCATCTTGGGGCCATGGCGAGGTGTTCGACCTGGCGCCCTTCCCGCCCAATCCGTACCAAACGAACATCGCGCCCTTCATGTACTGTAGTGACTATTGCCATATCGCGCAGGGCACTCCGCCCTACACAGTGATCGATCAGCTCAAGCACAACAGGAAACCACATGGACATTGCGCACAAGGGAAAATCGTGTCTAGAGACTATTGATTTTGTATATTATTTTGTAATATATTTATGACAGATGTATAGTTGTTTATTAAATATTTTTCTAATTTTTTTAGGTGTATCGTGTACACACAATTGTTATATCGATCAAATGGTTTAGATGTATTGTGTAGCTACTTGTGCGATCTCATGACGATCAAGGAGTTTAGTCGAGTTTTATGCGGATTTACATATATTTTCATATACGCTTTCTACAATCAAAGCTCCACACTAGGATTTTCTCCTGTGTCGTGGGTGACATGGACACACAAAGACGAATACACAAACACCCGGACCCAGAACAGAAATCTAAACTTATCATTCAGATTTCTGTCTGGCTGGGGATCGAGCCCGGGACTCGCGTGTCAGACCGGCATGGTGACCGCTCCGCTACGCGTGTCACAATTTCCATATACTTTTAACATACAACTAAACAATTGTTGGCCTAGAAGTTATATATAAGGTAGGCTTTAGGCGACTATTTTTAACCTATGCTTCTGGTCTCTTTCGTAGAAAAATACATATAAAACCACGGTAGCTAAATTAGAATTAAAACATTCGTGGGTACAAAGAGGTTTTATTAAGATAAATAAATAAAAAAAGTCACTATAATATGTCTAAGGACTTTAACGTATGTACGTATATACGTATTACGTACGTATGTAAAATATATTATATTATTGTTATATTTTTTTGTTATTATCAATTCAACTCAATGTTTATTCGCTATGATCACTCATCATTTAATGTTATTTGTAATTGTTTGATCATTATTTGTTTATTATTACATTTGCATTTTTGTATGTGTGGACAATGAAGACAGTCAGTTATCGAAACCTATGCGTACAAGGAGTAAATATGACGAAAACGGGCCTATGAATAAAAGTCCACATAAAACGTTAATAATATTCAATTTATATCCGTTTATTCTAACAGTTATCGAACATAATTATGTTATTTAAAAAAATGTTAATCATTATTTTCTCGTAGTATTCTTTTCTGGAAAAAGATAAAAAAATATTTATACTACTATTAAACTAAGCAAGTTTTAGTTAAGAAATTACGTCGTAACATTAAATTACATTCTCTTATCACATAAATAATTATTTACTTTAACTCAATGGTTTACTCCTGCATTCTTTTCAGATTAAGTATTCAGAACTTTGAGACATGTAGTTTTTCTTACGATTTTCGACTTACCGTTAAAGAAAGCTATACTTAACTTCTGTTATAGAAGCACATAATTTCAAAAATTAGAATGGCGTTGCATTAATATACTCCATTTTGCGTAAAAAATCAAATTTCACTTATATGTGACTTTTCACATCTTATATATATTAAGGCGAATAAACAGGGTTAGCAATCTACATGAGTACAACGAGCCGATACTTTTTTACTTGTTTGTTTTAAGTAGGTACAACATTCATCATATTGAACAGTGAGAACAAAAGAGATTGAACCCAAACAATCCGGTAAATTGAGTTAAGTACTTGAAACTACTCATAGTAACTCATAGTAAAATAGACTGATAGACTTTTAGTCTATTTCTAAAAGTGAAAATTCCTTGCTAGAAAAGGAAAAATATAAATATTACATCCCTTTAATAACCCCTTAAAGAAATTCCTCAAAATGTGAACATTCGTCAAAATGTGAATTTTATACCTACCAAATGACAATTTGGTCTAGGTCTCTTTTATTCTTGCTGGATAATATCAAAACTAGGTTTTTTTTGATATACCTGCTTTTTTACATACCTGTTACGAGCCTGCAGCCCACCTGATGGTTAGTGGCTACTGCCGCCCGTGCGCATCTGTAACCAACCCTAGGTAAGATCAGAGTCTCACCTAAGGTTAACCACACATGCGTTGCTAACCCTGAGGACTAAGATGGAATGCCTTGGAAAAGTATGTCTCCCTTACTTCCTTCAGACCAGAACACAACAGCGCATAACACTGCTGTTATTAGGCAGAAATAGGTGTGGCGGTGGTGCTTCCGGAGTCGAACTACAAAGAGTTCTACCACCTTCAAACGTCTACGTCTAATTTCTTAATACTGTATTAAAGTAAACATTATACCAGAGGTCTTATTACGAAGCATTTTGAACACTGCGGTGAGTTGCATTCGCAAATGCAATCCTTTGTCTTTTTCTGCGAAAGTAAATTTTTATTATATAAAATATACTATTGTTAAATAAATTATATGTGAAATCATCGATGCACCTTTTTTTCTTGTTTTTTGGAAGATTTAATTTTATTGTTTGTAGCGTACTCCTGATCGTTCTGAAATATAAAAAAAATGTATTAAAAGAATAGCCAAATTAATGCGGAGTATATGTAGAGATAAGTATATATTCTTTTTAAATACATACCCGAATGCAGGGGCAAGGGTCAATCTTTTGTTCCATGTTATCCATTTTTATTTTACTTTTTAATTCCGTATCTACTCTCAATTTCCTTTTTCAATTCTGCATTATTCTGAAATTAATATTTATTTATTTTCTAATATTTTAAAATGTTATTATTAATTTATCGAATTAAAAACACATAAATAAGGAGTATGCCGTTTTACTTTATAAATTTATATTTAATTCCGTGATAGATATACCTACATTTTAATATTTGACTTACCCCTATACACATTGGATTGGAACATTTAGTATTTTTCGCTTCATCAACACATTTTCCACCCTGAAAATTATATAAATTGATACATATCTATAGTTTAATATTTCGAAATATATCGAATAAAATGAATAATAGTTGATCTGTTAATGAAGATCATTATATGTAGGTACATTTATTAGTTAATACAAGAAATTTTGGTTAAATAATACTCGTACCTATGCTTCAAATACATCAGTATAGTCAGTTATATTATATACCTATAGCGTTATTTCGTCTTATCAGATTAATTACTGCGGTTAATTAACAGTAATAAAACAAACTCGAATAGGATTTACTTATAAATAAGAAATGCGGGGTAATGTAAAAAAAAATCCGCCGCACCATACCGTCAACCCACTATTGTCCCACTGCTGGGCACGGGTCTTCTCTCAGAATGAGAGAGTTTCAGGCCATAGTCCACGGCGCTGGCCAAGTGCGAATTTGTAGACTTCACACGCCTTTGAGAACTATTTTTTTAAAGAATTCTCAGGTGTGTAGGTTTCCTCACGATGTTTTCCTTCATCGTAAAGCAGTGATAATTAAGTTCTAATACCCACATAATTTTAGAAAAATCAGTGGTGTGTGCCTGGGATTCGAACCTTGGACCCTCGATTGAGAGGCCAAGTTTCAACCATTCGGCTATTACTGCTCCATAATTTGGTTAATTAAACGTATTTCGTTGCATTAACAACTTTCGAACAGACATGTATAAATTACTATAAGTTCGAAAGTTGTCATTCACCGAAAAACAATTAATTAAGTAAGTTATTGTGCTATGGGTTTTTTTTTCACCTTTACCGTTACATGCCTACCTTTAGATATAATTCTACCTAAAATGTTACGATCACAAAAGTAGTACGATGAGTTTTAACAACGAAGGATGTTATGAAGCTCTATATCCGAAACCGAAACTATCGGATATCCGAAATTAAAAAAATATTCGTCACCGATATAATAGATTTGGATAAATTCGGATATGTTTTGAGATTTTTTTTTAGTTTTAGTAATTAACAATTAAATTGATTAGGTAGCTATAATAATAATTGATATGACTGACTTTAATAGGTATTGATAACATGGAAATAAAATCATATTACCTATTACTTATTTGTATTTCACGTTCAAAATTACTTAAAAATATAATATCCGTAACCGAAACTATCCGGGACTAACGGATAATC
>MOOZ01000543.1:1410009-1425847 GCA_002930495.1 Cecropterus lyciades | reverse complement strand
TCCTATGGAAATCAGAAACTTGTCAATAAGAAAATTCAAAGCATTGATTAAGACCAAACTTTGCCGCAAAGCATATTATAAAATTTCTGAATACATAGAAGACAAGGCAGCTTGGTACTGATCAATAGTATATATTTCAATGGTTAATTGTTAAAGTGTAGCGTATCTTGCCAAATAAGTCTCTGTTTAGTCAAATGTAAGGCAACATACTGGAGCTAGCTTTTATTGCCCATGTAATAAACAAGATGGTTAAAAAAAAGTATTCCAAAGAAAAAGACAAAGCCGCTGAGTTAATTGCCGGATCTTCTCAGTTGAGGTCATTTTCCGATCCGGTGATAGTGTAAGAAAAAAATATTGTAAATGACAATTTGTAAGTGCCCCTATCCAAAATAGGCCTATGCAAAATAAAGACATTTCATTTCATTTCATTTCAGCTTAAATAATATCTAGGTACTTTTATACAGAAGGGAGTAATCGCAATAATATCAGAAACTGTTATGGAATTACTTGGTAATATTTATTTACCTTTTGCAGAATACAACTCGATCGTGGCGTTAGTTCAATCTGAAAAAAGAATCATGATAATATAAAATACTATATTTCATACCTACCTATTTCATACAAGTATCTAAGTCTAAGTTTTGGTACCCGTTATTAATAATACTTACAGGCGTTGGCTCATATTTTGGTTTCCTATTCACCGATATCTGGAAAAAATGTTACAAAGATCTGTAAATCAGCGAACGTTTATAACTTAGGATGCTTTAAGCATGCAAAACATTATTTCTACTTACTTTTAATCCGCAGGAATTGGCGCAGTCCAGCAAACATTTAGATGGTGGACAGGATAATAACTGAAAACATTTTTTTGAAAAGCATATCGTTAAATTTACTGGTAAATGTTTTCAGAGTTCGTGGTTCGACTGCAGCGGTCAGTGAGTAAATTTCTTGCATTTCGCCAGAAGGGTGCCGGTCCAGTTGTACATGAGACGACCATCTTAGTCTTCGGGATCGCATCTGTGATCGACGTTGAATGGAACCCGTGTTCTGTATAGAATTGCTTGCGGATTTCCATGGGCGGCAGTAATCGAGTGGATTGCGCGCTTGTTTGCTGCTTTGAACTGATAAAAAATAATATATGAAATGGTATCTCCTATAAGGGTTCCAGTATTTAAAGTTATTCACATGAATATCCAACAATGGCAGTAAGCACTTACCTGAGAATAAGGAAACATTTTTCTGACGCTGCAAGTGTCAGCGTTGACCGAATTTGGGCAAATTTCGCTACAATTTGCAGTGAAACGTGGACTTATAAGAACAGAATTTTTAGCGCTCAAAATTGACGCTTGAAGGCAATGTGTGTTGCACTTGCATTGTGTAATTTTAGTTAACCAGCCATCAGATCTACGGTTAAGCCTACGTGTCTATATGCTACTTACTATCATAAAAATAAAATAATTTTAAGAACATGTTAAGATATATATATACCTTACAGCAACATTTCCCTTTTGGACATGTGGAACACTGTAAAAATAAGATAATAATGTTATTTACTAAATTTTAGCTATATAAGTTTTTGTATAATTTTAACTTCACTATTTTCAAAACAATTTTTCAACATTTATAAGGACAATAAACGACGGCAAAACTTACTGTTGAAGGGCAGGGTGGTGGATCATCCTGAAATAGACAAAAAATATTAGTCTAGTAATCGTGGTCCCCTATTTATATAATCAAGATTACCAGAAACGATATTTATCCTCATATGCCTGAATTTGTGAAAATATTCTGATTTGATAGATTTTATACCATAGCTCGAATAGCAACTTGTATAGTTATATAATGTAGGGATACAAATGATATGCTATACTCTACAAATGAATTATTATATAGGTAGATACATATTATTTTATTACATGTGCCTTTCATATGAACTAGTTGTATTGTTTTTATGTATGTTTTTATAGTATTGAAATAGCATAAGTAGGCATACATGTTGTATGTCTATCGACATATCAATCAGAAAGATAAGAGTCCTATCTGAGATCAGACAAGAGTTGCTACTCCTGAGGACTAAGTTGAAGCGCGAATAAGTATATCTACCACACCCATTAAATACAACACAGCAGCGCTTAACACTGCAGTTATTTATTGGGCAGAAATAGGTGTGGTTGTACCTCCTGAGTTGAACCACGAAAGATTTACAACCTTCTATTAAAAATTCTGAAATTCTTAAAATGTATTTAGTATATAAATTGTTATTATAAATGTAATATAGATATATATCTGCCCACATACGCAAGGCGGGCCACAACCTCCTGAGCAGATTGGGCATGTAGGATCAAAGCAGCCTCGGCACCCACCACACTGTAATTATAATAAATAACTATACATAGTAGGCGAATATGGAAAGAAAAATATAATACACACCTTATGTACGTATCATATACGATAGATGTTGGTCACCTAAGGATATTATTCGTTACGAGCTTTTTCCCCTGGCGCCGCCCGCTTGGATGACCCAAGCGGGACCAAGTACCACGGTAAAAGTATCATATGTGTTAATTCAGGCCATTAACTACCTGTGTGGCATTTCACCCGAATTCAATCGGTAGTTTTTGCGTGAAAGAGCAACATACACACATAGGTACATCCTCACAAACTTTCGCATGTATAATATAAGTAAGATAAAAGGTATTTGTGAAAGATAGTAAGGTAAGAGGAATCAGTAACGTTTGTATTGTAAGAAAGGTAAGAGGAATCTGTAACGTTTGAACTAGTTAATGTGATATACAAAACAGTTAAGATAGAAATTAGTAAAAATAAATTCTTGATTTCGAAATGATTGTATGATAATATAACCTGTACAGTAATGTTCCTTACCTTTAAAGACGTAGGTAAATCCGTGTTGCTCTGAAAAATAAGGAAGCATGTATATTCTGAGTTTTCTTGTATACGCTTAAATATTGAATATAATTTTAGCTATTTTATTTATTATTATTAGTACGCGTACTTAGCTATACTAGATACGTTAACCAATCTGAGGAATTTAAAAAATGTTCATATAAACAGTTTTATCAGTTTTTATCACTTTTTGATACTATAGTTTGTATTGTTTCCTACTAAAAAAGTAAAAGCAAACCTTGTGTTTACAGCACCGTTTCGAACAACATATCTGAATAATGGCAGTTTGGTGGAACACAGGTCTGTCATCCTCTTTGCGTATTTTCTTCGATGTCTTTGTTCCAACGATGGCTACATTCGACATACCAAACATGTTATGTTCTCTGTCCAATCGAAGTATAGTTGACAGGAATCTGTCTCCAGATTTGGCTTGTCTATTCATGCTTTCATCAGACTCTCCACTGCATACAGAACTAGTGTTCGATCGAGACGGAGAGAGCGATGGTGAACTAAAACGAAGAGACGAATAAAACCGGATTAGAAATTAGTAACATTGTTAAAAAAAATAAAACAATTTATTCTGTTTATAATTATATATTTAATTTAACGTTTTATATGAGTTTTCGTCCAAATAGTCAAGTAAAAGTATTATAATATATATATTTTTTTAGAATAGTCTATTTACTAGCTTTCATTTGATGTCCATATTGTCTTGATAGTAAAAAAATCGTCCCCCCCCTTTTCCACTATTTGCAGGCGCCATTTTTTAAATATATAGCCTAAATTACTTTCCAAACAGATATGATTTAAATGATATGTCATACGTCACAATCCGTCAAACCGTTTGGGCTGTAGCGCGTGCTAAAGAAATTGACATACATCCAGAGATACATACAGACGCTCGGAAAACACTACCTTTCTACTGGCGCAGTCGGGTAAAAAGGAGTAGTGATAAAATTACTGATGATGGATTGGCCTATGTTGGAATTTTCCTGGTAGTTAAAAATGTTATAGTTTAAATAAAACTTGCATTTGAATTACGGTTCAAAATATGAACATAAGTAATAAATTCCAGTCCATAAATATTTGCCATTAACGAAAATGGGAAAGGTACAAATCTCACTCATTGGTTAGTAATGTGTACTAACTAAATCTTTTGGCTCACTAATAACGATAAAACTACAATAAGTCAGAATTGCATTGTAATGAGGACTTGCTGTTTAAATATATACATTAAAATTCCGTATCAAAATGTTAGGTTTACTTCTAAAAAAATTACCTGTTTTATACTTCCAACTGCTATTACACTATGATCTTCCTTTCTTGCCCGTCGTTTTCGCACCTGTTAAGGCGTTTGTGTGTCTGGAACGACATCATTGTTCTAAAAAAATGTTATAATAGTGAAGATAATTTGTGAATCTACATACCTAGAGTCGTATGATTCGTCACGATCTTCTGTAAGCCATTTCATTTTAGTTAATTTTAAAAGGTTTGGATTGTAGTAATCGGGATTCGTTTCCACATACTCCGACTGTGAACGGGTTCTTTGATCATCGCTGCAACCTTGTGTCGGCTGCAGAAATAAAAATTGCAAAGATCATATCTCTAACATTTGTTTCGTTTATTATATTCTTATCATTAGGCATTGAAATGCTTACGTAAGGAATTAACGGATCTGTTTCTTGTTCCTTGAAAAGCGCTTCATCTTTTTTATGTGATTCGACAAGTTCATGGAGGGCCTTCGACCTTTCCACTTGAATGAGTTGATCTTGATCGGGCTTAAAAGTTTTAAAAACCCTATTTACAACGGAATTAATGATAAAAGCTTTTTACACTCATGATTTATATAATATTTTTTTATTTTAGATTATTTAATACTCTAACTATGCAGTTAGGGTTTTAAATAACATTTATTCGATGAATATTTCTATTTAAAAATGGTCATTTTGCAAACGTAACAAATCTGTTCTACAATTGTATAAATATAACCATAACTAAAACAGTTTGAAATCTAATATAATTTAGTTAAATATGTTATTTCGTAATGACTAGCCACATTAATTTATTCTCATACGAAAATAATTTCCTGAAGCCCCCAAATAAGATAAAATTACATACGTCATCTTCTCGATCGAGTATATGAAGAGAGTGTTCAATATGTTTGTGATCATTCGTGTTAGCGATGTTTGACTTAATATCGTTTAAAAGACACACATATGTGAAGTAAGCATTTTGATCAGAAGCACTACTGGCAAGTTTCATTGTTACTTCTTGATGATCGAAATGTTTGATATGGTTTTTGTGGTTAGATCCTTCCATGCTATCAATGATTGACCCTTTATTAATGGTAGTTGGTTCAGATAAATTGTATTTTCCAAAGCATATTTATATTTATTTTAGAAAATTGAAACTGAAATTTAGTAGATCACGCCATGTTGTATGAACGTTTGAAAGACGTTTGTCTTCATTTTTACATTTTTTGATACGATGACATTTAATTTAGAATATTTGTAACTGATTTGATTTTAAGGATTTAGTTCTTTTTACATCTCCGGAAAATTATAACATCTAATTAAATATAATGTTTATATAGTACTTAACGTTCAAAATAATTATATACCTATGTAGGTAGACAGTTATTAGAGATTAAACAATTTTATATTTGGGTCAGATGTAGATTATAACGTTTTGATGAATTATTTTCTTATTCAGTAAAACAAATTTTAAATCGACAGTTCTATGTATAGTACTTACATAGAGCTGTTGATTTAAAATTGCATAGATAAGTGTAGATTGAATTATTTATTAAAGTTATTATATACGGGTAGTTTTTCGAAGGTTTATTAAGATGCTTGTGAAATATTTGAACTTTCTTACTTTTCAATTCCAATCTGTGTAGTAGTCGCGTATTAATACTATTTAGATAGATAGGTAGAAGTTGTGTATGAGCTATAAGAGTCATAAAATATGAGTGCGTACAAAATGAACAAAACTTGCACGTCAAACAGAGTATTGTAGAAGATATCAGGTGATAGAACCAGCGTAGTTCGACCGGAGAGGTATCATCGTCACATCTATTTCTAGCTTGAAGCATTTCTTATGTTTAGGTGGAAGGGTGTGGTTGCCGGCTCACTTATGTACATATATATGAGACGATTATCTTACACTTCTAGAGTGTATTTGTGATTGATTTCAGGTAGGACCCCTGTTTTAAATGTTGCTTACAGATGTCCATGGGTGGCAGTAACCACTTACAATCAGGTGGACTGCATGCTCGTTTGCTACTTCAATCTGATAAAAAAAGACACCAACTGATTTAAAAAAGTTAATCGGTGACTGCTACTAGTCTTATTTTATGCACGTTCTCGTCCTTCATAGCCGTCGATTGAAAACAAGACATAGATTGCCTCCTATTACTACAATATATATCTTCCTCCACCAATCCACATGAGAAAAGTGCTATTAAAATATTCAATGCCTCTCCCATAAATAGATTGTAGTCCGTTACCAAAAGAAGGATACAGCAAGAAATTATTATGAAAACTAAAGACCCGACTGATGAAACGGAAATTAGCAGATTTTTTTGTTTTTGCAATAATATATTTTACTAGCCGTGCCCACTTCGTTGGGCATTAAAAATGTGTTGAGATGGTTTTTAGTACTAAATGTTAGGGTTTATTACCCAACTGCTAAAAGGAGGTTTATGTTTTGACGGCGTATGTTTGTACATATGTATCAATTTTCATGCCAATTTTCGCCAAACATGTATTATCTATTATGTAAAATCTTGGTGTAACTACCTTTATTTGTTACCTTTCAAGTGCATATTAAAATGATTATTATTATTTTAATTATTTAATACTTCTTTGTACACAATATTTGATGTAGTGTTATTATCTGGCAAAATGTATTAAACTACTAGGATGGCTTATATCTTAGGAATATAAATTATGTGACACGTTGTTTGTCCGCTATGGACTCCTAAACTACTGAACCGATTTCAATCAAATTTGCATAGTCATATAGAAATATGTTGGTTTATCTACCAGATAATATCACTACATAAAATAAGGTATACAAAGAACTATTTAACAATTAAAATAATCATAATCCATACATATGTATGTACACATACGCAATAAAAACAACCCTCCTTCTGGCAGTTGGGTAATAAACCCTAACATTTAGTACTAAGAATCACCCCAAAAAAGTTTTAATGCCCAACGAAGTGAGCACGGGTCAGCTAGTAACATATAAATCATACCTACATAGTTTGTTGCAGCATCCTAAACATAATTCCCAATTAACAATGAGCGGACGATTATATCGGATTAGGAAGTAATTTTTGTTAATTTACATGTCACGAACAATAGGCGTCACGGGATGAACGGATGAGGAGTCAGTCACCTGCCTGTGAACCTTTGGCGGATGTGTAGCTGAGTTATAATAGATTAACACCTACTTAGTTTTGTATACTTGTATAAATAAGAGTAAACATGTTTTATTACGTTAATTGATAATTAGCGAAACTATTCATTTTTTTATTATTGCTTTGAAGTTGTGGGTTCGTATTCGAAGAAAGCAACAGAGTTAGATATCTTAGATATTATTTATTTATTGGAATTTATTTATTTATTGCAATTTAATATTTTATAAAATACTAGCTTATTTTCGCAGCTTAGGCTGCTTCAGTCACGTTTACTATGGAAATGCGTATCTCATGTGTTAATCCAAGTCATAAACTAACTATGTGCCAAATTTCAGTGAAATCCTACCAGTCATTTTTGGCGTGTAAGAGTAACAAACTTTCATACAGCCTCACAAACTTTCTCCTTTATGATATTAGTAAGATTACATTTACCTAGAGTAAGTAAACTGACTCCCCACTGCATAATTGGTTCGACGATTAGTGGGATCTAGTTGACGAGAGCTAGTTAGCGAGAGACGAGAATAGGGCTAAGTAGCCAGCCTTGGGAGAGACCTTCATATATCAAAAAGTGGACTATGTAGGCTTAAAAGTGAGAGTACACTGAAAAGTCAATTCATGTATATAAATAAAGTAAAAACTAGCTTTTTATTATAATTTAGTATATAATACTTATTTGTAATGTTTGAAGGAATTTATGATGCTGGGTGAGTCAGACTGTATCTTTGCTAAGTATCAAAACTTATGAAACTTCTAAATATAATCTAAAACGTGTGTATAGAGTAGCGTAACAATCTAGTCATTTGGCATAAACATTTGTTTTCCCTAAACAATGGTACACTAAAATACTCACATATATCTTAAACTTATCAAAGTGGGAAGTGATCTCAAACGTTATGAGTAACGATGAGGTAATAAATTGTATTTAGTTACCTAAATGCTTTAGAGACTGTCAGGTGAGACCGAGTGGTGTGAATGACATCAGGTTGTGCAAAAACTGACGATAACAAAGGAATACCTAAATAAAAAAAACTGATTTTTACGAAGATTACGCGGCCACGCTCCGTTCGTCCCGCGTTGAACCCAACTGCGCTATTTTTTATAACTATCGGATACTCCACGCCCATCTTTGTGCTAAAATGCTTTTCGAATTAATGCTAGATGGAATGTGGCGTCTACTCCATGGTACATCTTAGCTGTAAATTATTATCAAAGGACCTGATGAACAAAGGACTTCGTCAAAGGAATTGCCGTATCTTTGGAAGAATGTGGAGGGTTTATCGTAGATGAGAGATTGAGAGCTTCATCAACAGTATTTATGATCACAAGTTGCAAGGTGGTATAACCTATACGATTACACTGGGAAGGTTATTATTACACCTATATATAATTGTTTTTACATCTATATATGTTTCGTTGGAAGGGTGTGGTTGCCGGCCGACTTAAATACAAGACGACCATCTTAATAATCGTCAGGAGCAGCACACATCTGTAATTGAGTTCAGTTAGAACATCTGTCCTATGTTGAGTTAGTTATATGTATGCGGGCTGCATCCTCGTATGCTACTTCAATATTATAAAAAAATAAGTTTGCAGCATAGAGAGTATGCTATGCATTATTTCAGCTAATAATTACCATAGGCCATAGAAACCTCTACATCATATACCCCTGGCAGAGTAATATAGCAACGCAGGAAAGCGATGTTATCGTATCTCGAAAAGGCAACTTCTTAGTTTCCTAATTTTGCTAATATTCGCATCGGTATTCGCAAAGTTGTTGTCAATAGTTGGAGATTATCGCTTTAAGCTCATAAGTTATTTAGACAACGTGGAAACATCAGAGTTACATGCCTAATATTTGAACCCTGCAGTCTATGAGAGGTCGAAGATCATACCAATGCAAGCCAGTGATAGCGCTTAGAGTAGAAATTTCATACTTGATTAAATTCTAATATAAGAAAAACAGTAATTTCGAAAAAAGCTAAACAACTTTCGATGAACAATGTATGTATGTAGCAAATGAAATTATCGTAATAGCTGCATCTGAAGCAAACGTGCGTAGCGGTGATTGAAATTATTTCAGGAGTTGTAAACATTATACATAAAAAATAGAAAATATTGTAATATATGTGTATAACCGAAATATAGATCAAAAATAATTTAAAACATCGTTTATGGGAGACGAAGAGAGCAACTATTATTTCTGATAGAAATTGGTACTTTTGAGGGTCATGACATCCATAGCACCTATTTAGGTTAGGATTGAGTAATTGGGTAAAATAAAGAAATCATTAATTATTTTGGGACTACAAATAGTATGTGTTTTACATGTATAGTAGAAATGCACACGTTAGACTTCAATAAACGGACTATTTGGCGTGTGTTAAAGTAAAAAACTAGTAGAAAAACTAAACCAATAAAGCCATCAGACTGCAGTTGACTCATTGTTAATTAGATTTTTGTTTCCCATGTTAGCGATGTTGCGAATAAAAACTATTTATGACGAGAAACAGGTTGCATACCCCTGAATCATGTTGCTGGGACCGAAGGCTGTGTACCGTATCATTATTGTTGTGAAGCTGGCGCCGGCTGGCCATCTCGCTATTATGACAAATACTTTTAGCGTCATCTCGTAACGCTCTTAGTAACGCCGGGCAATGAGCGACATTTTTTAAAGAAAAAAATTACTAAAATAAGTTTTCAAAATGTCAATAATTTTAGTGCTGTTCTCCGTACTCATTCTTGAATGGACAGTTACCGCACAGTTTGGAAGTAAGCCTTTTTTAATATAATGAAGTGTTATTTTTTGTGCATTGTGTTAATGTATTATTTAAATTGTTGCGTGGTAAATGAAATAATTGTGTACCTCAAAATATTTTTTTGTAACGTATGAAATATTACGCGAATTTCCGCCCTCGTCATATTTTGCGTGCATTCCTTGCACGGACTTTTTTTACTAAACCAAACATTTTAAAACGAGTTTAGTGTTTAATAATTTTACAAACTAAATACATTTATGATGTACAAAGCCCAGCGGGCTCTGCACGTCGTAGCCAAATTAAATTTAAACATTGTTAGTGATAATGAGGTGGATGGGAGACTGCGAAACGTGCGTTTGCGTGCTTTGGAGGCACCTGAAGACCGGGACTAATGCCCGGTTATTATGATTGGATATTGGATAGCAGTTTTTACACCTTGTTGGAACCCTCATGGGCGTGACTAATATTTTCCTCCGCATTAGAACTGTCCTAGCTCTTCATCAATTATTCTTAGCTTGTAACGAGTACGGTTCGAGCGGGGAGGAATCACATTTATTATTAGCATAAAGCAGTTCTTGTGATTCATTGGAAGTTTGTGGTTACCAGCTCAATTTCAATGATTCTACCATATTCGTCCTCGGGAGTAGCAACGCTTCTGAATTTAACAGAAAACCTTTATGAAGTTGGTCACAGATGCCCATGGGCGGCAAACACCATTTGCCATCAGATGGACTGCATGCTCGTTTGCTACTGATCAAAGATATTTATAAAAAAATGTTGAGGAAAGTGACCTCTTCCCTGCTGAGAGCCACAGAGCAGTCTGCTCTATATGCTGAAATCTACTATTGAACTATGTTGCATGCAAGTTAAACGTAATAAAATTGCACAATAGGCATACACCTCAATTAAGTATGACACGTTGGCCCCGTGTAGCCTCGATTTGATGATAATAATCTGTCAGTCACAAGGTCACTGTATTGGATGAGTAAATTAATTGTTGATTTTTAGAACAGTGCAAAATGTTATATGATTCTATGGAACAAATTCGTAGGTATCCAGGTTGCTTATATACACATTATTGATACGAAAAGTACAAGAATTTTGCCAGTAGTCGATCACATAAATAGGTATACGTATATCTATTGATTAAATATGTGCGCCAAATTTCAGTGTAATTGGACCAGTAGATTTTGCAGATCCCCGCGGTTTCACCCGCCCTTAAAAAATGCCTAATAACGTGAATGATTTGGTGAATTGCGGTTCTGTATGGGAGGGGTGCCTTCCGCCCCCCCCCCCTAAGCCGCTTAGAAGGTTTCTTAAAACGATGCCCATATATAAGTCGAAACTCGACATGAAAGGTCAACTATTTCAGAATTTTATCACTCCCTAAAGACCCTAAAGGTTATCGTTGGACTTAGGTACATAGTTTACAACTGCCCTCAATTTACTTGAAACAGATTGTTTACATATTCAACAACTTTAACGAAATGTTTTATTAAATTAACTGATAAGCAGCTAAAATTTGCGAATGCACATAGAGCCAAGCAAACTAATGTAGGCACTGCAGTCTCTCGTGTTTTTACTTCTCGGCTTTACATCTGCACGCGGGGATAATTATACATATAAACATATAATGGTGGAACTCTTCGTGCCCACTCTTACTGCCCAGACGCGAGTCGCGAGTAAGACTCGCATATGGGCAGTTTTTTTTCTCATTACATTTTACATTTACATTTACATTTTTGTACATACATCTGTTTACATTTTATTGCTTTAGTAAATAAAATTATATAGATTTAGAAGGGTATGTATTTCTTAAAATATGCTACTTAAAACGTCCATGAGTGGAATTGTATCAATATTTAGAAACAAAGAATTCTATTACAGTTTACAACTTTAGTTATTTTTTACATTCTTTTACTTACATTTTATGTATGCTTTATTTATGAAAATGTATCACTGTAGACTATGTTAACTGTGTTAATTGTAGGTGGCAACAAAACATATTAACTTTCATGTGATCCTACTCCAGAAAGGACAATGTATAGAAGGCCATATGCCCATAACAAAAACACTTTTTTCTTAGGTCGATGCCAACCATCGAGGAAGTTTGTCCCTGGGATTCATTTATTGTAAGGGCAAACGCGACCGGTGATGATTGTTGCTACAATCACGTTGTCACATGGTCCAATCCTATACCAAAAGTATTGTGCTATTACACATATTAGGAGGGCTTCAAATTCTCAATAGTATAATGGGAGTACCAACTTTCAATTTTAATTCGTGAGATGGCAAGCCGGCAGGATTGAGGGAATTTAAAAATTATTGTGGGTAGTGCGGCGTATTACTATCTTTGACATTACACATGCTGTCAATCGATTTGTAACGTTTAAAATTATCGGGTACTTTTTCCACAATCATTTTGTTTATCTCATTTACTAACTCGTTTCTCGGTGATAATATAGCTCTCGAACTTAGCCAGGCCTACGCTACGACTGATTTGCGAGGGGCCATATTGGCCATTGCGCGGCGGCGGCAGTGTTTATTTTCTTACTTCGTAATATCATCTGAATAGAATGTCCGACTTAAGTAATTCAAAAAAATATCTACAGGTTTGAAACATTTTTGTATACGAAATGATTTATTTGAATAAGGATTAATATGAAAGTATATCATAACCTGATTTTGGTCAGCTTTTTTATTAACTTTTAAAATGTAAAAAGTGGTTGTAGTGGCATAACTACAATAGTTGGACATATAGCATCGCGAGGTTTTATGTAGATATTGATACGTGCTTTAATATGATAGAATATATTTTTGTTATATCGTTTATAGTTCTCGAAAAGATTTTTTAAGATTTTTGTTTACACCTTGGTTCACATTACTGAAGTTTTAGCAAGGATCCCTTATTATTTCTAGTAATAAGTATAGCTTATGTTACTTTGAAATAATTCTAATGGTGCAAGAATTTTTAAAATAGGTTCAATAGTTTCTGAGTTTATTAATTACAAACATACGAAAATATAAACATACAAAAATCAAAGTTTTCCTCTTTATGCTATTAGTATAGAGTATAGATATAGATGAGCAGGCGGTCGAGTGATGCGGGGTAGAAGGGACGGACTCGCCGTAGGCATCTCAAGGAAAGAACGCTGGCTCGCCGAGATTTAAATGTTTAAATGTTCAAAAACTTTTCATCGAATTGATATAGTGTGAGGGCAATTTTAATCTGCATTAAATGCCTAATTAGGCTAACATATTCATTTGGATAAGGATTAATACTGAACTAAAGAAAAAAGCTTTGAAAATAACGTAATGTTTTTAATTAAAAATTTGAACATAAAAGTATTGTAAATTAACCGTAAGAAATAGAGATATGCTATCGCGGACTAATTTGTAGCATTTTTATAGATTTTGAAATCGTTATTACATTATCCAACTGTATCTTTGCTAGTTTACGCGGCGTTCGCGTGGAAGAGTTGGCGAGATTTTTTGCGAACTCTTCAACATTTATCGCCGAATTTCTGCTAATTTACAGAAAAGTATAATAAATTATAAACCTAAACCTTCCTCAGAAATCACTCTTTCTGTTGAAAACCTTATAAATATCCGTTTAGTAATTTTCGACTTTATCGCTTTCAGACCGACAGAATGGCGCGGCCGGGGACTTCTTTTAATAATATTTATAGATATATTTGCGAGTTGCACAAATAAAAATAGAACTGGGGCGTTATATTAATTATAACTGTAGGTTCATTGACATAATTTACTTATTGCAATTAATGATTTATAGGTTCCGTTACGATAGTGCTGCCATCTCTCCATTTTCGTTTCAATTTAGCAATGCTCGTGCAAACGCTCACAAACAATCGTGTTTGTTTGACAAAAACTTATTTACATTTGCAACCTATTTAAGATCATACGGTAATTGCCTCTGATAAATATATGCATTGGACCCTAAATAAAACAGAGTTCTATTTGAGATCCACCACAAGTGCTGTCGCTAATGACTCAGTTGAAATATTTATTTGTTCCAGGTGTAACAGTTAGTGTAGGAATGGAAGTTAAAAATGAAGATGAAGCCTTGCATTTTAAAGTAAGTTTTAAAGTTTTATTCGATGTATAGTGGATATTTTTTAAAATAATAACATTCATAGTAAAGACAGTAAATTTTATTTGTTTTCCATTATATTTTTGATATTTTTCAGGGACGGTGTCCACCCTACACGTCGTGTGTACCAATCAGTAGTTGTACACTATTAGAGGATTTATTAGATTATTCATGCTTCTCATCAGATAGGTGAGATTTTTGTCTTCTTAATACACGCTACAGAGAAAATAATTTGCTTAACCTAATTAAATTACTTTATAAATACTAAAACATTTTTAAACTATTACATTTTTTTGTATTTACAGCTATCGAATACAAAACATACATACAATATTCATTCTTTAGTTAGTACGAACAGATAATGCTATATTATAAAACAGATAGCAAACATTAATTCAATTATTAATACATAAATTATCATTCCATTGAATTCAGATCTTATAATAAGAATCGTTAAAATATCAGTCTACTATACTGGCCAATCCACTGCACCGTCACTGATTGCTGACACGCTATATTGAGCCACTTTTCTTGATACAAGGTTCTCTCCAGGTCTGAATCATATAATCCAATACAATGCAAAACGGTAGAACGTCATTGATCCTTGCAGTTAAAGTTAAGTTAACCTTTGTTTTTTAGATATTTTCACCGGTTGAATGAGCTAACATGCGGTAATGCGAACGGAGAGGACTACGTATGCTGTCCTTCCTGTGAGTGTGGTAATGTGTACCAAGAGGGCACGCAGCATTGCGGCATCAGCATGGTGAAGGGGATGAACTATAGTGGCATTGGCGCTCATCCCTGGGTGGCTAGGATTGGATTTACGAGTAAGAGAACTTTATGAACTTTCAATGCTACATGTTACTTTTTAAGACGTATGTACGTTGGTGTAGCTAACGAGCAAGCAATTCAGCTAATAGTTAGTAGTCACAGCCTCCCATGGACGTATGTGAGCAACTTTTGTTGTATACAACAACAATCACAGATAAATTGCTGCTTCTGAGGTCCAAGTCTCTTCATATGAAAGTGAGCTTATTATTATTTTAATGTAGAGGCAAACGGACATGCATTCCACCTGATTGTACGTGGCTCTTGACGTCCGTAATCAATAAACATATTTATTTGAAATGATTTAAAAAGTAAATAAAATAAGGGTTACAGATTAGGCGATTCTAACTTCCATAATTACAAAATATAACTCTAACTTGAATTATATGTTCTATATTTTCAGATAAAGACACGGGTAACGTAAGGTTTGCGTGCAGCGGATCAATAATTACAAAGAGAGTTGTGTTAACAGCTGCACACTGTGCTCTTGCTAAACCGGAGGGATATAAATTGTAAGTATGACTAAATCCTCTATTTTTTATAGTTATAATTTCCTTAGCTTTACGATACTACTATTTTTGTCCATAATAGTAGTAAAGTTTAATGTGAAGGATGTTGATGTAAGCACATGCACTAAATTTCGACATTCCAATTTTGTGAGCCAAGCTCAAGTTGGACAATTAATTCTTCATGACGATTTCCTTTGTCATTAAAACAATACAATTTATTTTTAATTTCTAATACTCTTAAACCTTCTAAAATCAGAGGTCTATTAAGAATCTGAATCTAAGAAAGTCTGAATTTCAAAAC
>MOOZ01000543.1:1370389-1385998 GCA_002930495.1 Cecropterus lyciades | reverse complement strand
TTTGTGTTATGTGCGCACTCATACATATTTGGATACAAATCCTATGTAATAAACGACTAAGAAGTAATCAGCTTCAAATACAGTATAGAATATCACGAGAACGGTAGTAAATAACATATGTCAGTTGTACATAAAATAAAACTATAAAGTTATAAATCCACTTTTAAATTATAAATCAGTAGTATACCAGAGTATCGACATGCATCCCATTATTGAGGTACAACAATCTGTCGGAATGTCCTAGGTCTAACTACTGTGACTAGCAGTTCATGGATTCAGCGCAAGCCGTTAAGTTCGGTCTAATTCGTAAAATTAATTTGTCAACTTACCGGAGCTGAACTATCTGGCCCTGGATCCGGCGCCAGCCTCTTCAGCACTGCGACAGCTGAGAACAGCGCCGTGAGGTAGTATCCCCCTTCACCAGCTAGAAGGGCCGCTGGGAGTAGTCCGGCCATGAGTTCAGCCTCTAGTTCTGCGCACACCAGTCGACACCGAGCGACTGTCCATGCGAGGACTGGAAGCAGGTCGTCCGCACCCAACGTTCGTTCTCCACGGATCTATAAGGAATTTTACAGTACATTTAATTGTTAGTTTTCAGTGCATCTATCTCTATAGATCGCCTTTGATAGTCCATTGTTGGACATGAGTCTTCTTCAAACTGTGCCTTTCCGACCGGTCCTGCGTCGGTAATACAGCGGTTTCTCGCTGTTGTTAACTTTATAATGTAAACTTATTTCATCATGTTAAATGCACCTCAGATAAAATATATTTGAAAAATAGCGCGCACTCCTTATAGTAAAATGAATTATATTCATGCTTCATTAAATCGAAGTTTTGCTACAACATATTTTTATACTATATAATTGGATTTAAACCTAAGTATCGTGACTGTTAATAATAATAATAATTAAGTAGACGAAAATGTGTTAGATGAAATTCTAGCGCGGATAGACCCTGATATATTATTAAAATCTAGTAAATGAGCTTAGTGAATGTAGGCACCGATGTTAATAAGACTTTCAATTGAACTCAGATATGAAACTAATGGCTAAAATACTACGGGGTAATAAAAAATAATTACCCAATATTCAGTTCCACCTTTCACGTGGAATTCAGTCTACACAAAAAAGAAAATGCTTTTAAAATAATTTGGCTTAATAGTTTATCATGGTATTTTTATCTTATTTAAATACACTTACCGCATTGAACATTACAGATATGGCAGCGAGAAGGTTTTCAAGTTTATCCAACGGAGAGTCAGCCTCTTGCATCTTGAGGAAATGTTTTGAGATCACTGCTAAGACCGCTGACGATGGGACTTTTGTTGATTCCTGAAACAATAAATAATCGTTTATAAATAATAATAATATTCCAAGGAACAAGTTACTAGCGATAATATTTTACAGGAATTGTCTCAACAATTATACGAACATTACTTCAACTAATTGTGCATGTTAAGTACCTACTTGCTTATAAGTTTAATATCATTCAATTTATTATTTTTGAAGTAGGATACTTATCGATACCTGATGGCGAAAATAGCCCGTACCGGTTCATACCATTGCCGTATTATATTTTAAAGGGTAGTCCACATTTGTTACACATTATTTACGTTAACACTTACCGGGAAGACTTTTGGTAGATTCCTTCATAGGTTATCTATATCTGTACTAATATACAAAAAATAAGATTGTGTGTGTGTCTGTGTTTATTCGTTACTCAATCACGCAAGAACCACTGGTTCGATTTACGTGAAATTTTGCATGGTCGTAGCTTATTTACTTGTTCAATTTATAGGTTAGTTTTGATTTCAATATTTTGCACTATTTAAAGATGGCCACTATTTTAGTGATGTTACTACACCCTTTGGTTGGAGACTATCATATTTCCATTTTAAATAAAAAGAGAAAGCTTAGAAATAACAAACTTTTGATGTCATATACAAAATCTAAATTTGATTTTTTATCCGAAAGGCCCTTATCACTTTTCGTGTAACTACAATAGTTAGCCAGAAAAACCTACATTCCTTGTCCTGTACCGAAGCATGGGCACTTCAGCTAGTATTCAATGAAGAGGTTACGAACCTTAACACCGAGCTGCAAAGGCGTGGCGTGATGCGCACGTTCGATAGCCGCGTGCAACCGTCGAACGTCCGGCGCGTGCCAGCCCGCTAGCAACGCGTACAGCTTGCAACGCAGCGGACGCACCACCAGTCTATGCATCACGCCTTCCAATATCGCGTCCAGGTTGAGGAACTCCGTTGGTTTAAGCTGTATGATGGGTTTATTTACTTAGAGCATTTGTCTATCATATTTATTTGGATCTTATAATAAAATAAGACTTCGTTTAAAAATATAATATAAAAAACATAATTTAGTGTTAAGTAATAAATCGTATCCATAAATTCAATCAATGTTGTAATATATATATGTATCATGTTGTTTATAAAATTACCTTGAGTCTCTCTTTTTCAACTTCTTTTTCAAATTCCCTTTCACCGTGTTTGACCAAGTAATTCTTCATTCCTGACATAAACTGCCTCATATTTCGCATCATTATCTGCAAATATATTTATATATTGCCACTAAGTTAAATTCGATGACGTTTATAATATATTGATAAAAGCCAATGGGTGTTAAAATAAAAACAAACAAAAAAACATCTTAAACGAATTAATCGCTTAGAACCTGCGCCACAATAGTACGTTACGTACAAATAAAAAATCTCACCTGAGGGCACGTTTCTTTCGAGTCAAGCGTACATGATATAAAGTTGTCTATATTCTGCGCGAAGGTGGTGCTTTTGTCTTGCGCGAGGTGCAACGCGTATGCTCGTAGCGCCGCGCCCGTACCCCGTAAAGTACGACCGCCACGCAGTGCGCGCACTCTGCCCGCAGCTGTTGACAATAAACGTAAACTTAGATTTTTAGATCAGGTAAAATAATTAATCTCATCAAAGCAGGTGAGATAAAAATTTAGACTTAGATTTTCTTTGCTACTTAATGTAAAACTATTGTACGTGTCACAAGAGATGGGCTAGCTACGAGTAAAATATAATAAAGGGAAATAAATTAATTTAATCTGCATGAATGATTTCAAAAAAAGAACAAGTAAGATCAAAAGAGAAATTGAAACAGACGAAAACAAATATTTATTCGGTTAGTGTGACGGACTCCGTTAAAAATAAAAACAAAAGAAAATAACTATTCGCCGGCATAGTGGATTCCGCTGTGTAGCGGTTTAATTGTATACAAATAATGATCTATTGATCACACTAATACCAATAATGTACTTTAGTAGGTCAAGTATGCTTTTATGAAACTAAGTGCCTGCAATGAACCTTGAAAAATTGTGTCTTACTTTGACTTGAAGAAAATGTTAGTATTAATGGAGTTAGTGTCTAGACACGACAGGAAATCTATTAAGAAATATGTAAATAACATACAAGTAATACAACTAGGCGCCATTTTCCATTATGCCATAAATATAAATGTATGGGAACTTTATTTACTGCAGTCAATCCTTCTTTGTTCTAACCTACATATATATTAACAAAGATTTAAGAAATCCTACTCAATAAATCATTAATTAAACTACATACGATTTAATGTACACAATTATGAGTATATTACCTACTCTATTATATCCTTATGTAAATACAGTGCTTTGTCAGGGATTTCATACAATAACGAACTAAACAACAGTCATTGTGTTATTAAACAAACTTAAACAATACATAATATTACATGCTTAAGGCTATTAATCAGCCATAGGGTTTTACTGTGTATTTAATGAACATATATGACATTTAAATTTGTCACCAAAATACCTTTAATGAACATATATGACATTTAAATTTGTCACCTTTACAGCAGATACTCAAAGGAAACCTAAACAATATTAACCACGACTTGTTAAAAACATTAGTACACGATACTTTTTGTCGCACATAAACTTATAATCGACTCTAGATAGGATAAGACACCTACCCGAGGTCAGAAATGCGTTATTACTCCTGCGGATTAAGTTGCAGCTACGCAGCAGGTCGTATGAGTGAATCTGTACTTAGTAGTGTTGTTATTAGACAGAAATAGATCTGGCAGTGGCACCGACGTGATCTCAAAAGCTTGTAAAACTGCAATTTTGTAAATTCTATGGGTTTGATTCAATAACTATAATAGTAAAATGTCGGTATTATTCTCTCTTTCATATAAATATAACAATGTTTAAGAACAATAAGGAGGAACCTTTCTGGTAAAATAAAGGATAAGAATTGAGGAAAAATAGTAAACTTAAGTAGAAACGGACGGTCTTAAAACGGACGAATTTTGAGGTGCCATCTGTCCGTTGATAGTTCCAGAAGATAGGAGGCGGTGATAAGTTGTAAATATCTCTATTTGGTGACGCATATATCCATCAGCAACCTCGGATGGATTAAAAATTATCTTAATAGGGGATTTAGGTTTGTGTTATGGATATATTGGTAATCGATCCATGCTTGTTCACGAATCACGCATAAACTGGGATACTAATGATTATTATGATGTTACCTGATATTTTGGCAACTCACGTTATAGAATAAAATAATGAATATATTTTAGCACACAAAATGAAAACTCTGGTAAAATAAGAGTAGATAAAAATATATAGTTTGTAAAAGAAGGAATAATAATAAGAAAAAGTAGAGCAAGAAATGTCTTAAATTACGAGCGCAATATCTGAAACTAAAGATGAATAAAAGATGCACTCAAAAAAAATATTTGCGGAAGATTATTAATCTTCTTAACAAAATACTTGATCAATATTTGTTAAGCAATTATCACATACACGTGTTCTGTCTGAACGGTGGAAGATATCTGCAACGAGGTATTTAGAAAGTGACGATCAATATTTACAATATTATTATGAATTGCTCTAATAACGTATGGTAGGTACAAATTGTGCATTTAAAAAATATTTTATCACATGATTGTCTTGAATTAACTTTGTTTGTTTGATGTTACTTTATCTTCTAAACATGTGTTTAATTATGTCGTTTATTAAAAGGTGTTAACTATTGATGACCCATAATAACTCATTATAATTTTGTTAAGTTTTTCATAACAACTTGATCTTGAATATAGAATAATGTAAAAATGTTCATAATAATAAAATTGTTTGTTGTTTTGTTGCATATTATAATTAGTTAACATTAAACCAAATATAAGAAAATCTAACATAAATGTGACAATGAAAACGTATTTTGTTAATGTAAAATATGAATAACCTTATTAGAAAGAAATAAAGAAGAAAACCTTTACCTACACAAATACGAATTTGTAAATCCATCGGAATTTCGTTCATTTTCTACACTAGGTTTTTTACTGTGACACAAATTACAACTTCGTAATCGATTGCAAAGTTTCTTCCAAAAACCTGCAATAGCAGTTAGTAAACGCTTGAAAGGATTTTTGTATGGTGGTTTCACTGTACCATTTTCTTCGGAGCTTAAATCGTTACAATGACATTCAGGTGGTTTCGTTACAACAACGGTTTTTTCTTCACTTGCACTATTTTCTGCTAGTTTTGTACATAGTGCTGTTAGCACTTCAGTTTTTGCCAGACGATGCTGAAATCTCGGCTCGTTCAGCTTTTCCTTCGACACAAATATCCAATCACTTTCTAAAACATACTCGTTCAGTGTATCACAGCGGAAATTCTTTATCGTCGTCAACGCATACACTTCCTCTGTAACCGGCGTCGATGCCGGCAACACTGGACGATTTATTGGTCTCGTCTTCTCAGCTTCCTTCGTTTCTAATTTTCTCATCCACGGATCACATTTGCTTTTGGAAGGAGGCGGTTCAGTCTGCCTCGCGCACTTTACGCGGAACAACTTTCTGAACCACTTCATGACTGATCACTCTGCGGTTTCTTCCCGCGTGCACGAAAGATTTGAAACGATGATTTCTCATTCACACGAACTTGGCCGCAGTACGACACGAGTGCATACAAGCGACTGCGTGCACAACTTAGGACCGAGTGAGAATTTCACGGCACGAGCAGACCTTTACCCTTTTGCCATAATTAATTTATTTACACAGCTAATATACTTATTGATAACAGTTGTACGCCGCGGTTTCATTGTTCGTGTTCTACTAAGTTTAATTGATAGAATAATGATGTGTAATGACTCATTATTTTGTTATCAGCATGCAATATTACGGACATCTGCATAATTTATGTTTAAGGTGATTTTAATGATATGCGAATGCGAGTAGTGTAAAGCGAAAACGAGAGATAATGTTTTACAGCCTTCATTTATTTATATTACGTTATGATTTTTATAAGTAACAATTGTATAACCAACACAAGCAGTTATGAAATATGTAACTAAATCATTAGATAAAACATTAATTATAGAATGAGGACGACCAGATATGTAGCATTCCTGATAAATAAGGTATAATATAATAGTACGTGGTAATCGTAAGTTAATTAAGTACCTACCTATCTAACTATACATACTATCAACTTGCGTAACTGCAACTAATATTTGTGATATTAAACAATTTAGAGCAATTTAAGATTAAATAACAAATATCAACCGCATTAAAAACCTAAGCATTTTTGAAGTTAGATAACAAAAACTAGCGAAAGTTAGCGAAAGTCAGTTTGTGTTCCCATACAGATAAATTTTACTGTTTTGTAGATCGCCTGAGTATCCTGCCTATCGACCAATTTATGTGTGGTAATTATTGTTAGAATAAAATTGTAAGGCTGGCTACTTGCTATGATATAACACAAAATACCAGTAATAAAGTTTCGAAACAGACTACTAGAAGTTTGACATTAGTAAAGTTTGGACAGTTAAGAGTGAGTTATTTTTTCTTAAACAAAACCAAATTAAAATATAGTAGAAACATACGTTACATCAACACATGATTATACTAAAACAATAGTTCTTAAGTGTGGGATATTTTAATTTTAATATTGGTTGTATATGTAAATTTTAGGGTGACTATATTTACTTACCTAATAAGGGGTCAAGGCGGTCTCTGAAACTTTTGGCGCGAGCGGCAGCGGCCGGACCACGACGAGGTACGGGAGAATCCCATTCACACCCTTCATCCTGTAAATGATATAATGCTTATACATACTTATATGGGAAGGACAAAGATAAAAATCGTTAGAGCGGAGAGAGAAAGGTAAAAAATTATACATTATATAGAAGTGGACGTTTGTAGAAGATGTTACAAATTAAATATTGGTGATTTCAAAAGTGTCTTTAATTAGTTAGCAATCAATTTCTATTGTTGAGGGGATACCACATGTGCGTTTTGGAACCCAAGTTCTGAATTCATTAGTATTATTACAGGCTTTTAGCAAACCAGCAATCACTATGAGATAGGACATAATATATCTTTATTATTAATATTTCTACTTTTATAGACCGACAATATATTTCCGTATTATGAATGAGTAGGCCCTACTCATTCATTCTACCCTAATCTAGTTGGGTATATCTCATTACAGGATAAACGACCCCTCAGACTCAGAAAAAATTGAAATCTGATCGGCTGTAGACCCAAAAATCCTTTGCGTGACATATCAGTCAAAGTCGCTATGCAGGTTGTCATGCGATTAACAATTAGTAAAACTTACAGCTTCATAACCATGTGGCCCGTTCGATGGTGGTATCAATCCGTCCCATTGAGAACTGTCCCACGGCTCTGAAAATACTGTTCCGTCATCGCTGGCCTGTGGAAAATTTTGAAAATATTTATAAAATGTACCTACCAATTATATAAAACGATGAAATGGATAAAATACGCTTTTCACAAATTTTACAACACAGGTAGGTTCTGTGTACTCATAGCTATTTTTCAACTTGAGGTTTTGTCGCTCTAGCTGTAATGACACTGCGCAAAGTATACAACCATTTCTAATACGCTTTTTATAAATTTTACAACACAGGTAGGTTCTGTGTACTCATAGCAATTTTTCAACTTGAGGTTTTGTCGCTCTAGCTGTAATGACACTGCGCAAAGTATACAACCATTTCTAAATTGAAAATTATTAGCACGCCATCATCACAAATAGTATAAGAACGAAGAAAATATTTTTAAAGAATTCGAAATTCGGAAGAATTTCATAGGTCTTATTTGTCTATATATTTATTTGTTATACACTTTATCTTCATGAATTTATTTTAAATCACAAAATAGTTGTGAAGATTCGGTGATACTAAAATTGTATAATGGGCACTGATGCTTGTTGTAGACCAATAAAGTTCTTCACAAGACTAGTAGTAATACCACCTTCAAATACTGCAACACAGGAGTTTATTAAGTATAATAATTTTATTGTTAATTAAGATCTATCATATATTACTATGTTCTTACAATAATACAAATTTGAATTTGTACCTGTTCAGACAGAGGTCTGAGGTCGTGCACGTTATCATAACACGAAGCACGGGGCGGTGAGCGGATTTCTTCTGGCAATGCAACAGGCTCCGCGTTCAGCCTTAGGTCAGGAAATCTAAGACAAAAATAAGTAAATGTATTGTTATTAGCTTCGAGAAGGAATATATTGATTTTATCACTACTACTTCCGTGATTACCATGTTTATGACTGCAATTAAATTGTTTTTACAATTTTAACAAACATGTTTCTTATCAGAAGTTAAATGCCAAATAAACGTTTTTGTCAGAAGTGCTGATTAATAAAGGTGATTTTTTTTTATTAATTCATATTAAATTGAAATTTTATCACTTTTTTTAAGTATAAAGATATTGACTTAAACGAACTTGTTCAAATATAAACAATATTTAGCAAAGGGAGATCTCCCGCCAGGCTAGGTGATCATGCCTGGGGAGCGGCCGTGCTCCGACAGTTTCTGTTCGGAACTTGTTTATATGCACGATGTTGAGAAAACTCCGATAGCGTGTTCCGATAGCGTTACTCAGAATACGATGACGTCATCTGTTGATGAGTAGGGAGGTCGCTACAAACACACTATTTTTTACCTTGATCGAAGGATAAATAAAAAAACATGTTTAGTAAATTTTTGATAGCTTGTTTTACCTCTGCGCCACAACTTGGTGAACAGTCAAATGTTGCGCTCCATCATCTACACCACATAATCTGCTTTCCTGTTCAGCAAGTGACGGGAACATGCCATTTTCACCATTGGAGCACTCATCACTTTTATCTGTAATTCAAATAATAATTAATTTACACCAATATCATAAGTTAAAAAATAAAAAAAATACTACAGGCAAAAAATAAATAAAAAAGTGCTACCATGCCCTTGCCGTTAATTCCAATTAGTGTATCAAAATTGCTTATATACAAATACAGTACAAAAAGGAACCTTTACAAATATTAAAAGTGGCTCAGGAAAATGCAATAAAATATTGTAAACATTTTGGGACATAAAAGAGACCAAAATATAATAGAAATTTATTTGTCCCATAACCAAGTTTTGATTTCATTTTGATTCTAAGAAAAATCCCTACTATTACATATTAAACTCGATTAGTTGTAACTTGTGTTATGATCTATATGTTTTGAGACTCAAATAATATTACTGACTAAGAAAAGGAAACTGATCTACAGTTAAAAATAACTTATTACACCGATACCAAAGTAACTTGTTCCAACCAAACGACGAACAATTTACATTAAGATTATTTAGACTTAAAATTTTGAAATTCCAGTTAACCCAAAACCCAGGACAGTGAAACAAAATAAAAAGCCGGTACAGGGACGAGTCTCATGTTAACACTGACTTATGAACCGCCAGCTGGAATCAACGGTCCAGGTCTGGTCGTTCTTGCCTGTTGGCTTGTTGACGCGCGGCGGCTCCACCGGCTTCGACTTTGGCTTGCTTCGGAGAGACACCAGGTTGTCCACCGATGTCGACGTGTTTGGTGATGATGCTGTTGAAGAATTTAATTTCATTATCGAAAGGTACCTGTACGGAACCTGTACGGTTCGACCAGGACCTCCCTGGTTACACAACCGTTATAGAAGAAGCAGATCATGTAGTTTATTAGAAGGGTATGGATGCCGGTTGACTCAAATACGAGGACACTATCTTAGTTCTCAGGCGTCGTAAAACATCTGTAATTGACTTCACGTAGAACATCAGTTACGGCAGAGACTCAGGTATCAGACTCTATGCTTAAAAAACCTAAAGTGTAAAGTTTTTTTATTGAAAAAAATATTCATTTAAAAGATATTTTAGCAAAATTTTTTTAAGACGAAAAAAGACCAGACAAAGTTTAGTTTAGTTTTAGAGAGAGTTGATTTTAAGCATACATCGACTTGAATTTTTTAATGAATTATATAAGTTTTATGTCAAAATTTGCGACAACAAAAAAAGTTGTGAATATGAATTTATTGTAAGTAATCGTTTTTTCAAATGATTCGAAATATTATAGAATAGTAATAAATACTTACGCGACAATTCCTCTATGCTGTGCATATCACGCAGAGGGTAATAAGGATGATTCTGGTTAGGTGGTTCCGAGTATCTCTGAGAAAGACTAACTCCAACTCTTAAAAGTTTTCGTCTTTGAACTGGAGGCAGAGCAGCCTATACAGGAAACACAATTTTATACATAATTAAAAAACGATCTATAAATTCATCGATATTTTTTTATTTAATCTGATTTTAATACATTACTCACTTCTTTTATTGCATCTACGGGATCAGCGTAAAATGGACTCCCAGCAGTATCTTTTTCAGACTCATCACCATTGAAGTCCTTAACACATTCGTCTTCTAGTTTAACTGTTTCCATGCTCTCAGTGGTATGGTTTTCACGGTTTTTGAAGGCAGCTTCTATTTCTTCTGTCAATTTCTTATTCATATTCATTACAATGTTAAGTTTATCTGGCCTTTTTGGTACAATGTCACCTTTACTGTTAGTTGTTGCAATGATCTCGGTTGAGCCATTAAAACTTTTTTTCAAAGAACTATCAGAAAGATTTTTCTTTTCATTACTAAGACTTTCTGTGGAATTTACAAAGTGCATATTTTCTTTCTCTAAAATAGATTGAGTACTCTTGGCTGCATTGAGTTTTGCTGTAAAATAATGTTAAACAATGTAATTTTGCTCTTGTATTATTTACAAGTATCAATAAAGAATTAAGATCAACTTACGCAGGGTATCTGGTAACAGATCTGGTCTTTTGCTTTTCATTAGGCCATTACTTATATTATCATTTTCAGGCCTTAAGGCGGGTTTAAATGTTGTACAATTATTACTTTCTGGGCCCCAAATATCTTCGTAGTCGCTTACTTTATCCATTAATGAACTTCTATAATACACACCCGGCGATTCAAGAATGTCTGATTCCTAAAATAAAGCATTATAACATTACAAAATAATAATTTACAATAAAATAAAATAATTGTATGTATAAGAAGAAAACAATCAATTGTTTCGTATCTCATGCAGTTAGTAATGATTTTACAGCCAACAACACAATATATCGCATATTTTATATGCCCATGCTACTTTGCCAATAAGGATATATTACAGTATTGCTTGTTACAATCATAAATATGATATTACTGCTTCCTCCGTTGCTCTAAAAAAAAACTAAGCAAATGTTAATCTCAATAGGACAATCCCTACCTGATAATGTCTGGACTCCTTTCGCAGGGAGTGCTTACTCCGCCTCGATCTACCAGATGGTGTTGTGCTCGTCGTGTTTGTAGTGGGGGACATAACTTTATCTCGATCTTTACTTACGGGAGACAGAACAGATTGATTGGATGTCGGAGAGAACACATTTTTATTCGACAATGGGGAACTTCTAGATAAAGGCGAAAATACTTCGCTTTTATTAGTTTGGCTTATTGGAGAAAAGACACCGCTTTTAGAAGAAATTGTGTCATTTGATACTGGAGAGTTAATTTGACTTGTCGGTGAAAAAATCCCGCTAGTAACAGAATTGGTTCCGTTCGGTGAAACTAGTTGATTTGGAGCAGTACTGTTACTAGATTTAGTACCAGTATATGTATTAACTACGGGATCAATGGATTCCGAGGTGTTTGTTTGCGACTGGGGTTCTAGTGGTGATCCAACATCGGTGGCGGGTTGTTCAATAGCTTGCCTTTTAAAACTGCCATTTAAACTAGTTGTCATTGCATTAATACATTCTCCTTCAGGTGACAGACGATGCATAGTCTACACAGGAACAGGAATAATGAGTCAGTAAATACCTTTTTACACAAATACATTACATTAAATTAGTTAGACTTATTAATTTTCAAGCTATTAGCTGAATACTTAAACGATTAACACACCAAGGTACATGCTATGAACACCATGCAAATTAATGCATCGGTAGTAAGCCCATGATACTGTAGTGATTTACTATGGCTTTCTTACCTGAATTTCTCCGTTAGATTCTGCAAAATTTTTCGCTGCGTCCATCATATTGAACACAGTATCTGCGTTATTATTATTATTCATTGTATTAGACGCAAGCGTTAGTTGCAACCGGTCACTTTGAAAGCTCTCATTTATTTGATGATTGTGAACTTGCGTGTTATTCACACTGAAAGTGACTGTTGTCGTAACCGTTATATTTCCAGTATGTGAAGCCTTGTTAATGGGGCTGAAAGCTAGAGCCTCTGATTTGGGAGATAAGGATATCTTTGAAAGAGGTGGTTTGGCCCATCGTGGAGGTGGAGGTGGTGGAGTGGTTTTGACATTACAGATTTGGGTGGGAGAATGTTGCGTGTTGGTTGTTGGAAATGTATGAGGCTGTGTTATATGTGCCTGTAAACAGGTGAAGCATTCATTAATTTTAATTAGAATAAAACGACACCGAAAAGCTGTAGTGTGTTAATTGTGTCAAGGTAACTTACGGTGCTGGACATAAGATTTAAAGTATTTGGTGGGGTTGGTCGAGGCGCTCTCACGAATGAACTGCTAGGCTTCGCTGGAGGCGAAGGCGCGGTTTTTCCCTTGAATGTACTAAGGTTCTGACTTTGACTCGGTGGGGAACTTGATGTGTCAACTGGAGACATCTTCAGTACTACATTTTGTTCATTTTCTGGGCTTAATACTTGTTCGCGATTATTCGCTGCTGAGCCTGGAATATCAAAGTATATATATTATCTACATTGCATCATGAGAAATGTTTTCTATTATGTTTCTTTAGAGTTCTACTTTCACATTATATCTTAATATCAGCTTACTTACTTGCATTAAAGCTGCTAAGACTAGATCCAGTATCAGATGGCGTCACAGCCATTGGCACAACACCGTTAGCCAGTTGGCAAGGCGAGAGTAAATTTAGTTGGTTATTTTTGGGATTCGCCATGGGGTAACCCCAAAACTCTTGTCCCAGTAATGTTAACGAGCTTAACTGGTGCCGGCTCTTTGCTTCACGGAGGGCTCGTGGTAATTGCAGCTGCACGGGTAACTCATCACTGAAAAGGAAAAGCATTCAACGTTTTTAATAAATTTGATTTAAGCTGCACTGGTTTGGCCTGAGAAATATTTTGGGCTTAAAAATATTTTGTGACATTATAAAAAGTTTCTACTTTCTGGCGATTTGCGTGACGGGCGATCTGACATATGTGAGTCTGAATGATAAATTAAAGGAAAATTTAAGGTAAATTTTAGGTTAAAGAAATCTGTGGCTATGAATGTGGTAAACAGTACTACTGGGTCTTTTATTTCTCGTCCGAAAAGAGTATTTTCATGTCTGAAATTAATAATTTCATTATTGACATTTTTTCTTATATGTAGATATGGCCTTATCATTGTACATTGGTGGTTAAGTAACAAGGGGAGATCAAGATAATAATTCTGGTGATGATAGTAATAACGATTATGATCATGACGGTGATGATTAATTTCAGTCTACTGATTATTCTTACCAGCATTGAGAATAATGGGCGATGAGCTCCGGTATGTTGTCGAAGCGGTTGTGAGAGGTCTCTAGGCCGATGCGTCCTCCCGAAGCTTGTATGAGGTAGTGTTCAATGTAGGGTCCCTTATCAGCGGGCAAGCGAACGCTTATCGCCATCGTGTCCGGCTGACTTGATTGGCGTACCACAAAGTTCTGGAAAAAGTTTCATTTTAATTAACATGTACAAAGTTTCATATTATTTCTGTTTAATTAATTTGAAATAACTTTAACACTACTAGATAGTACCTAAAGCAAAACCTTTTTTTATTTCATTTCGTTCTTTCTTTTCATTCTCTTTCTCTAATTTATTTTTCTTAATGTCTGTATTTTTTCCTTTGTTACTTAATTTATGAATAACCAAGTCAAAGTATTTATTATTAAAATAAAAAGATATTATTAAAATATAATACATACTCCTTCCTCCTTCCCTTGAAGCAAGTGGAAGGCGCCGGCCCTCTGGATTCCAGGTAGGAACCACACCGGGTGCGTCCTGATGAGTCTCTCCAATAGTCCGATGTCGCATGGCGGTTGCTCTTCTGATCCCGACCCCGAAGAGCCGACGGAGGAACAATCACCACGCGCACCTTCGCCGTCTGATGATAAGCTTTCTCGACTCTGGAAAAGTAAGTGACGCATTTAATACACTGTACTGCACTGTAATTAAAAACCACAAAATTAACGAATAAGTATGCAGTGAATAAATATTATTATTGCGACATGTCCCATTAATAGATGATGTATATCCGTTAATAAATCATATCAATTTCAGCTATATAGCTCAACACGGTACCTTATTGGTATCATTTTTGTTACTTGTATTTTCTTATGCTTGCCAATGGAAATTTAATTTCTACACAAAAAACATGAGGATTAACCTTGATCACTTGCGAGAAAATAAAGTCAGTTAACCGGAAACACACTTTAGATGAATAAACTGCTTACTATTTGTGACTTCGACGTAATGTATTATGTGTATGTATGAATGTATGTACGTACGTAATGTAGTTGAGTAATGAATTCATTTTTAGACGTATAAGCAAAATCGTCTAAAGTTAATCCACGTAATATTTTACCTAACTACCTACTTTATCTATGTACCTAAATTGGTCACAACAAATAAAATATTCAGGTGGAAGCTTTTAAAATAAAAACAAGAGATATATTTTCATTCAAATAATCCGCGCTAGTTGGGTTTGAAAAACGTACTGAATAAAATGTATAGAACACGTGGCGTATGCGGAATCTGTGAAAACGCGGTTCATTCGTGCAGCGAATTTTCAAATAAAAGTTTACAGTATGTAGGCAAATCAAGCCGTAGTGCTATTTGTTTATTTCCAAATTTAAATCTCTCTCTCAATAGAGGTAATATGGGCAAAAATAATTATTTATTATTTATTTTATAGTATGGAAGTAGCAAACGAGCATGCAGCCCACCTGATGGTGTGGCTACTGCCGCCCTACTTAGTAACCCTAGGTAAGATCATAGTCTCACCTAAGGTTAGCCACAGATACGTTGCTACCCCTGAGGACTAAGATGGAATGCCTCGGAAAAGTATGTCTACCTTACCACACCCTTCAGACCACAACAGCGCATACCACTGCTGTTGTGGGGCAGAAATAGGTGTGGCGGTGGTGCTTCCGGAGTCGAACCACAAAGAGTTCTATCACCTTCCATTGTATGACG
>MOOZ01000543.1:1352489-1366145 GCA_002930495.1 Cecropterus lyciades | reverse complement strand
ATTTAAACCGGTCTTAATTTTCTCTCTGATGATTCTTTTTAAATTGCATTTATGTTCTATAATATTTTTTAGTAAATATTTTAAATGTCCTTAAACTTACAAAATAATTAGTATAAGGTTAACAAACCCGACGACTGCGTTTAACGACCCGCGTGGCGGAGCGGTCACCACACCGGTCTGACACGCAGTGGGTTCCGGGTTTGATCCCCGGCCAGACAGACATCTAAATGATGAATTTAGATTTCTGTTCTGGGTCTGGGTGTTTGTGTATCCATGGTACCCATGACACAGGAGAAAATCCTAGTGTGGGGCTGTGAGTGTAGAAAGCGTTAAACCTGTCATAATCACAGATCATTAAAATTTAGAGCTACGTTTAGTAGATATATTTGAAAAACCTTCTTATTTAACCATAAAAGTGTTCACAAAACATGTCTTATACGTGGTTTTTGTTTTGGCAAAGGGGTGACTTTGCGCACCCCAAAATATGGATTGTAAATGCGAAATATTTCCAATAACGGCCACCGATTGTAAAATAAACAAAAATCATTGCGCATCTGCAGCCCTTGTTATTGGTCTATAAATTAATAGTCTGTAGCAAATAAACGATATATAGTCCCCACATTTGCACTCGGACCTGGGGACTATAAATTTATTTGAGGCTTGCTTCGATAATAGTGCTGTTAATATCTTGTTCAAGTAGGCATTAATGAAAATCAAATATATGAACTCGTACTTGTACGGCGCGTTAGATTAAACGAGTGTCATATTCAATCTCATGATAAATGGCCACATAAAGCAAAGTGGTCAATCCATTATTGTCCCACTGCTAGGCACGGGTCTTCATTAAGTATGATAGTTTCAGGTCATAGTCTTTCGCGTTGGCCAATTATTAATTGGTAGATACATAAAACCGAGGGTATCAATACATATCGAGTGTATCAATTGTTTCTTTTTTTTGCAAGATTCACTTAATTTGCTATATGATGAAGCATTGGACGCGATCACTGTTCCTCAATAATGTATTTACCCGACTGCGTCAGAAGAAGCATAATATTATTCGAGTCGATTTCTTTTCCACTTGCTAAAGCTCAAATGATGGATTATGAGTACCACGAGTATAATTTCAGTTTGTAAAATCACATAAGGGTTCTTTCATCATTAATTACACATTGTTCACATAATGATTCTGGTAACTTTCGTATTACACTATTGTCTTTACTTTTTTTCTATTATATGCTCTATTTTATTATACCATTAAATGTCCCACGATTATTAGTAGGTAGGTACATCGTTGTAGGATCCCTTATGGTGGTTCGCAACCGGAAAAGGTATTTGTCAGACTCTCAAAACATACGACTTGACCGGAAATCGATCAGGCGACCTTTATAGGAGGCAGTAATGTTCACCCGCGTCTTGTAAAAATGTTTTCATTTACGAAATTACTTCTTATGGTGAATACACAACACAACAGAAATAAATGTAGCGATTCTTACATTTGCAATAAATTTAATTTGCTTTACTAAAGTCACTAAACTACTAAGCAATTAATAATAAAATAGCAATTAATGTATAGTTCGTTACTCTTCCTGGTGATTACAGAATGTAAACTAATTTTATAGTAAACACTAAGAAATTTAATTTTGTGCAATAAACTATGCGTTTATTGTGCTTCAAAGCTTCTAAGAGAAAGAAATGAGTTTACACTTTACGTTTAAATTTCTAAAATCTTAATACCACAACTAATTGTAGGCTCAGATCTCCTTTCCGAGAAAAAACTTTCTCTTGAAATTGCGAGGAGGATAAATTACAAGCAAGATGTTGCGGTTAGGAGGAGAAATTAATTTTGGGCCAACATTAGAGCTAGGAGATTACAAACTGCGTTCATAATTAGGTATAGCCAATGTACATGCTGTACTATTGTATACATTACTTAACAAAAATAATTGTTTACGAGGGCTAAGCTGTAATCTGTAACTGCACAGTGTAAATAAGGAAAGTCCGATCAGAATATAGATCCTATGAATATCCTCCTACCATATCCTCAGATCATAAAGGATTTTACCATGCTCTTTAAAGGCCTGTTTAACTAATTTGTATTTGGTATAGATATCACTGAAGTAACATTTGTCATAAAGTTACCCTTATCATAAGTTGAAACGAATACTTATTTCGGACTTTCATCACGTAAAAACAATAGGTGGATGGAATTTATCATCGATATATAATTAATAACAGCAGCCCTTTGTAGCGGGTTCCTTGACCGACATAATAGAGAGCTTTTCATCTTGATCGCACTTTTTCACACCGATAAGATCTGGTTATCTCATAAGGCTTTGTTTCAACGAGCCATATATTTTTTAGATTACTAATTATCCATGTGAGTTTCGAGCATAATTTTAACGGTTAGAGAGTATACATATTTAACTCGTAACGATTATGTAATGTAATATTATCTCTATATAAGGTGCCTAAGGAAAGAGATAGGTTAAAAACAATTTAAATATTAAGACAATAAGTTTGCAATACCTAAACTATTTCGATCAAATTTAACGTTTTTTTCCTTTTGAAATATATACATTTTGATTCAACATCTATTCAATTACTAGTAATTAACACTATATCAGGGTTCAACTGCGGTTAATTGTAAGAGAAAAAATAATTCTTTAATATTAATGAATTACTTATTCACAATGAAGAATGACTTACAAGGGAGTTTAGGCATATATTTGAAACATGGCCAAGACAATAGCAGAAACAAGATTCATTACAGTGTTGCTGCAAGTTTATTAATGGTCACATCACGGTAACACATTAGTCTATAGCAGTCATATTGTGACCGCAATACGACTACAATAGTTTCAACGATTGTATACATTATCATTTTCACCAATGATAATATAATAATAATAACTTTATTTCAGAAATGGTCCATAGGTGTGTTAGTATAGTTCAGTTATGGTGGTGTAAACGCTTTATGCAGTCATAGCCCCATAGTAGGATTTTCTCCTGTGTCGTGGGTGCCATAAACACACAAAGATGAATACACAAACACCCAGACCCAAAACAGAAATCTAAACTCATCATTCAGATGTCTGTCTGGCCCGGAATCGAACCCGAGACCACTGTGAGTCAGACCGGTATGGTGACCGCTCCGCCACGCGGGTCGTCAACTTTGTGGTTGTGGTATAACTTTCTGGTTCGGCTCCGGAAGCACCAGCTATTCTAAGCGTTATTTAATTCTGGTTTGAGAATGTGGTTCGATGTGTTCAAACTTAACCCTCAAGAGTAACAACGCTTATGTCGCTAATCTTTGGTAATGATCTAACATTATTTAGGGTTGTTTACAGACGTCCATGGGCGGCAATGACCACTTACCATCAACTTGGTTGCATGCTCGTATGCTAATACATATAATACAGTAGGTATTGTAAAATGACATTATTTGGTTCTGTTATGGGTTTGAAATGAATAATTTAGTTATTACATATTTGTGTCTCTAACTCTCACAAATGACTTGATATAGATTTAAGCACAAAGTGTTATTCCATCTATATTCGATAATATCATATTCGAAAATTATATTTACATAAAAAGATTGAATGTTTATTTTTTACCAAATGTAATTTTTTAAATTACTCAATCTTTTGCTGAACTTTTTTCAGAGAGAGATTGGCTTACGTTTGTGAGCCGTATACAAAAGCATGCTGTTCATTAGACACCTGATACAGCACCCACATACGTTACCATTACACGACCAACTAATTGCAATCCAACTTGGTACATAAATTCCGCTCAACAATTTGAGACGATGCAATATAATTCGAAATCGCGTTCACCCATTGTGCTCTGAATTTAGCGCCTTGCGACGAAGGCATTGTGTTATATGATTCATGATAGCACCGCGGTGGTTATTGTCACCGATGGTGAAATTAATTTCCACCGTAGACTGTTATCGCTGTTATAAGTGTTTAAATGTTCCGAATGGCTATGAATTAATTTCGTGTCCGCTTTTGTACGCCTGTTCGCGGTTATTAAACGTAATCGGGTATTAAACGAGCTGTTAATTGATTATTTATTTGTAAGCTTTTTCGTGTAGTGTTTATATAATTTAGTTTCTTAGGTTATTAGCAGTGATAGCCTAAAGGTTAGAACCTTTCAATCATAGGCTTCGAGGTTGTAATTGAAGGCACGCAGCTCCGATTTTACAAAGAGAAAAAGATCAAAGTAAATGTATAGAACATAGGTGCGTTTTAGAAATTAATAATCATTTTTTTATTAAATAATGGATAAAAAATATCGTCAGGTAACCTGTACGCCTGTAAGTTTTAAAAAAAATCTCAAGTAAGTTTTAGGGCATAGTTCACCACTTCGCGCTTGGTGAACTATGCCCAGCATACATATACAGCAACGGATTTACCGAAAAGCTGAGGCCTAGGGCGGCGGATTTTAGAGGCGGCAAATATAGCTAATAATGCTATCTTGTGATAGAATAAGCCCAGTGGCATAGAGTGTGCAGGTCAGAGGTCTCCATGATCCTCAGGAGGCACGTCTTGGGGGCGGCAGGTTTTTGTCTACTTAAATTCCCAAACGGGTGGCGACTCATTCAATTTCGGCCTCGCCACTGATTAAGCTTACCTACTGGCGGCAAATGTGTATATCCGCCACTGTAAAAATGAACAATAAATTAGGGATTCTAAAAACTTGAAATAAAAAACAATTAGCAAATAGGTGATAAAGATAACGAAGCCGCATATTAATAAGGAGAACCCTACTTATACCACAGTTTTCTAGTTTCTTTATTATTTTACGAACAGTTCTGGTCGACAAAGATGATGGTATAAAAACGATGGTGGTATCTTATTATCTCCATAATTATATAATATATCATGCCAAATATTGTTTTAAAGTAATATGTAATCGATAATAAAAAGTATTACGCGTGGAAACATTATTTTTTCTATTTAAGTGTTCATATCTCGAAGATTTCTTCGATTCGAGAAAAATATATCCATAGTCGTTTCCAATGAGTTAAACATAGTAATTGAGTAAACAATTTTAGTTTAGTCATGTTATTTTATCTTATATGTATATTTGAACGTTAAGTATCCCACAATGCTCCCTTTACCCTATATAATTTTAACGGCAATCAATTAATTTTTTCAGAACTGTTCTATGTGTAGCGGTTTACAGTTCATATTTTTTGGGTGATTTTTTACAATAAATAATCATCAGAACAACTAATGAAACTGGTACACTAAACCAATGTGTTAAAAAATGGACGTGAGAACTCATGTTCTCAAATTATTTTATTAATATATTAATCCATTCTAAACAATGATTATACGAATTTTAATTACAATTCTTTGAATTTGGGATAATCTGTGAAATCCAAGGCACGATGCAGTCGGCCATGGTATGTGAGCGGCGGTCCGTCGAGGTCTCTGCTATGTAGATTTGCGGTTAGCTGAATTGAAGGTACTCTGTATCTATATACATAACAAAAGTGATAGTCGACATCTTCCGCATACCATACATAGGTGTATGTAAATAAATAGCTAGTACGTAAAGAATAATTGGACAAAGCGAGTGAATTCGCACAGGAAGAGTTACATATCATCAAATTTTCAACTTTGTACTATTTGCTATACTATCAGTTATAGAAAAAAGAAATAATGACGTATTTACTTATCAAGGTTCAGTTCATATACTTCAGGTTAAGGTTCAGTTCATATTCAGTTCATTTACTTATCAACAGTTAAACGAAAAAACGTCGAAAAATACTGGTTTCTTAGATGATTGGGCCTCCTTTTCTAACCTTTTTATTATAAGTACTTTTTCTTCTACGCACTGAAGTAATACTCACTATTTATTCCAGCTTTTTTATAGTATAAAAGTAGCAAACGAGCATACAGCTCACCTTACAGTAAGTGGCTATTGCCGCTCATGAACATCTGTAATCAACACTAGGTAAGATCAAAGTCTCACTAAGGTTAGCCACAGCTGCGTTGCTACCCCTGAGGACTAAGATGGAATGCCTCGGAAAAGTATGTCTCCCTTATCACACCCTTCAGATCAGAACACAACAGCGCATAACACTGCTGTTATTATGCAGAATTGGTGTGGCGATGGTGCTTCTGGAGTTAACCACAACGAGTTCTGCCTTTAAAGAGCACTGTGACGGATAGACAACGGAGGCTTAGTGATAGAGTCTACCTTTTGTCCGTAGGAAAATAACTATAAAAATAACACAAATACTGTACTAAACTACAAAGGATAAGTTTATTTCTTCTAAAACCAATAATAAAAAAAATCTTTCTACTACGCAATGAACCTAAAAATAATTGTTCATATAGATACCTATGCCGTTTATTGTTTGGAAATTATTTATTTACATTTCAAATTGAAGATGGTATAAAAGCTTTGCTGTCTCCGTCAATAATAAACCTAATACGCAATAATACTCTTTGTAATTACACAGGTTAAAACTAAGCTGACTCATCTCTATTTTGTAGTCTGTGTTTCCAAATGGTTTATCAGAAGAACTTTGAAAGGAAGAAAATAACTGTCTCTCATAAAAATAACGTCTTCCCGAAACTTTCAAAGCTTAGGAGCTTAAAGGCGATTACTTTAACAAGAACGATGGCAAGTCTTCCGTGAGATTTTATTTTAAAGAATACAAATGACGCGACTTTAAACTTCGCAGACATATTTTGTGTAACTCCCTTGCTTCGTCACATTCTCACGAGGGTTTCGGGGGTGCCCATTTGGAAATTTCTTCAAAAGTTCCATCGCAATCTCTTAGTCACAGCAGCTGTGTTATCACCCAAACTCATAAAAATATACAACTCTTAACGTTCAACTCATAACAGTTCAGTTTTACTTCACTTTGGGAGTGAGTGCGAAGCGGTCACACGTGGTTGCGTCCTCTTAATGGGAGAGACGTTTTAGGATACAACGGCAGACACCTGCGACCGACCGAAGTTTTGCAATAGGGATCCTAATTAGGTTAATGGTAACGACTTGTTAAACCGCTATTAGTTAAAGTTTACTAAAAATATCGTAGTGATAGTACCTAGTGGTTTGTAATTCTCGATCGAATCGTCCGAAGTTTGAATCCCGGGCACTTCTGATATTTCAAAATCATGTGAAATATGCACACAAAATATAAGATAAGAAATAAATTATCAGTTGCTTTAACGGCGACTTAAACATTTAGAGATAAATGGTTATATATTTAAAAAAGAAACAAATATAGCTTCATTATAATTCAAAGAAACATTACCTTCAAAATTTTCCTACAAACAAAACTTTTGGCTAGCATTTTAAATAAACTGACTATCGCTGAAAGAGACTAACTTCGGAGTTCAAAACGGAACCTCTCTAATAGCGTTTCCGTTTCGTTTCAAATAAAAAACAAAAAAAATGGAAAAAATACATAGTGTTGAGGAGTTATTTCAAACCATCAATTCAAACTACAAACTTTTAACGAGCGCGAGTTGAGTGCAGACGTCCAAAAAAGAGGAACTTCTGTAAGGAAGGCGGATGCAAAAAGTGCGGGTCAAATAAAACAGTTATTACTTCGCAAACAAACTTACGGCGACCCTTTAGTTTTCTTCAAGTTCAATCAAAGAGAGCAAACATCGGTTGTGTGTGTGTACAAAAAGTGTAGATTGAACGGAGAAGTATCACATATTTTTGGTGTGAAGCAGATCAGCGTTTCGTTGAAAGGGTATTAATGTCAGCTTACTTATAAGACGGCCATCGTAGCTTTTAGAAGCGGAACCCCAGAACATGATGCTTGTTATAGATGTCTATGGGCGACAGTTACCACTTATCATTAGATGGCATGTAGTCCACTCGTTTGTTACTTCAATCTTACAAAAAACTTAACTATTGCAATAAGAATTGAGTAAACTATATACATAGAAGGACTTTATTTGTGGTAATATTGTCGGATTGCTCAGAGAGGTATTCTTTTTTATTTTTTCTTAAGTAGGCACATCAATCTAGTTGTTAGGTGAAGCAAAACGTTAAAACCTACAGTTTAATCAAAATGTGCATTTTGACTAAACTTTAAGTTTTTTGTTTTATGAAAAACGATTCCTATCATTCGATAAACTATAGTGACTATTTTCTATTATAGGATAAATAAGTGGTATTAAAAAAGCTAAAGTAATAACGGTTTAAACACGCCAAAATCACTAGGCATTTACTGTGAGAAAGAAAGTTATTCTGTGCGACTTTCACTCATAGAGTGGGGTGCGAGGGATGCAGGGGTGCACCGGGAGATGAGTCACACGGAGCGCTTGAATCAATAAGCCGGGCGACCCCGCGGTCGCGCTCAGATCGAATTGTCAAGCTTATGAGCCAACTAATAACTGATTGGGCGGTTTAATTATTCCGACATTCTTGATTGGGGTGACATTGTTTCGTTAAGATTAGCGTGAGGTAATGCACAAAACTTAAGTCATTCATTTTAGATTATGTAGGTAGTTCATTAATATTTTCACATTTATTTATTTATACCTATATTACATTTTGATACACATCTGTAAATTAGCGATTCCAAAAAACTTATGAGCGTCAAACACCATTTGATACCTCAATGTGATACAAACATACAATATTAATGAGTTGTACGTATTAAAATTTATATTGATAATCTTTCTGGATGTCAAACCTTTACCCCTAAGGATTTCGCTTACCCTATATATATTTGTTTTGTTTATTAAAAAAATCTTTACAAAGTATCAAAACAACACGAAATATTATTGCTACTGAGTTAACGACTATGCTTTATTAACAGGCATAAATATATCCTTACTCAAATCTCAACTATTATGGACTAAATTTATCTGTTGTTAAAAAGTTTATGCTACATACACATCTACTTATTTGTTTACATTCCTTTAACGCCTATTTCCGCCGTATTTATCTGGCAAACCAGACGACATGATCTTTATTATTCACAAAGCATTCTTATAATTTATTCATAGCACTGTTGCAAAATCGACACTAACTGAACGTAAACCCAACTTGGCCGGACAAGTTTGCTGGAAGTTTGGAGGTAGGAACGCTAGACCACATGAGGTACATAGCTATATATGTTATAAAATGAATACATAGAATACACATACATAGGATAGAAGGTGGTTTTGTGGTTAGCAAATCAAATATGGCATCAAGCTTTCATTATTAGTTAATTGAACATTAAATAACTATTTAATTGAAAAGAATTTACGTAATAAATAGGGAGGTACTATATATATTCTTTAGTTTCAATAAATAATATAATATTTACAAAATCAGTTTTTAGATAAATAATTGACTAGATTAGAGGACTTATGCTATGTTAACCAATAAAATGTTCCACAAAAATGATGGCAAATACTTGCAGTTCTAAATATGTATTTATTGAAAACGAAAAAAATTATATAAATATTATGTATCACTAACAATAACAATACTATTAGAAAAAAAAAAACAAATTAACCATAACATTCAACTTATATATCTATGAAGTTTCCATCACTAACACAATCATATTTCGCAGAACTCTGCGAATTAAAACGTTTCAATTAGTAAAAATTCACCCCGCACAGAAGTTGCGTACTAATTAATATCAAATTAAGCGGAAGTCTCATCAGATGTCCCTAATGTGCAATTAGAGGCGTAATGCAGGGACCTGACTGAGGCATACGTCAGACGTCAAATCACCGGACCCCCTGCGTTTGAACCACCCCTGTGTTGGACGCCTCATTATTTTAATGTGTTGGTCCCTATACAATAGATACTAAAGTGCACGTCTTGGTACAGCTTTTGATCTTATGTGAGTAAAAATTGGCGATGTTTTTTTTAACTTTGTTTTATAGACAGGTGTTTCATAATATTTCTTAGATTAATACACGATGCGTAAAAAATATGTAATCAATTAGGTCTGTGATAGTAATTGTTTATCTATACTAGATATATGTATCTAGTATTATTTTCTAAATCCTGCTAATGGAAAGCAATGATGTTACCCAATAAGATAGGCTTGTTGAAATTTCAAAAAACTGTTCCAAATGCCACCCAATTCAGAAATGTTTAGTACGTACAAAATAGTCATTTTGAAGAATATTACAATTAGCGAATTCTTTTATTACAGTAAAAGCTTAAATTCTGCAGGCCTTGATAATTCGCACTCGTTGTACAAACCGATTACAATGACTAATCGTATGAATGTTAAAATTTGTACGATTAATAAATCAGCAAAGCGAAAAAGGGAAACAATAGTGCCATTGGCCGCTATAGGTATTATGACTCCATTGAAGTGCTGACTGCTGACTACTGACTCACTGCATTGCAACGGAAGTACTGAATCGATACATTTCACTGCAGTAGATGCAAATTACGCTTTTTTTGTTTGACGATCAAGGGCTCGCGCAGATCGACGCATAGGACCTGTCTATTGTCGCAACTTGTTATGTAATGACTGAATTAGGTAGGTATTTGTAAAGAGTGATTGAATTGAAATTTTTTGAGTGGTTGTGTTCCAAGCGAGCGAATTCTTATTTTTAAGGTGCACGTCGTTTGATGTACAAATAAATAAATACTTAAGTTATTATTACCCTCTATGAGAAATACGTACCCAGCGCTTTTAAATCCGGAAAATAATTAGGAAAAAATGTAATGAAATGAATAAAACAATACTTTTTTTGACTATGCAAAACACACATTTTTTATACGAATAAAAATAGTAAAAAAGGTTAGAAGTCATCAGGCTCACATTTCCATAATTATAGAATTGTTCCGATATAAGCGAATAATTTAACAAACTCAAAATATGAATGGCTCGGCAAACGTTTTACAATTTTAATAGCATGCAAAGATAAAATCAAACTTTGCTCATTAAAGACATGAATAACTTTAGAAGGCTGGCTGTGGAAAGTCGATCAATTAAAAGTCCCTGTGTGCAGACCCTAAGTCTTTCATAGACGGGGTGTGAGCGGAAGTGACAGGGCGAACGATAATCGTTGGCTGTTGACAATGGTAGTAATTAACCGGTTGTGAAACTTTTTCAGGGCGTCCGTCGGTTGATTTGGGCGGATTGTTGAATATGCAACGAGGGAACCGATTATCGCGATCACAAGGTAATTAATAACGAAATGATTTTGTTCTGCGTTTATAAAGCTCTTAATGAATTATATTGTTTTATCTTTGTTTAATTTTCGTGATAAATTATTTTGGAAATGTTATATTATTATTTAACGTACCTACTAGGTAATAATTTAAAGTCAAAGGGTTAAATGTATAATTCTATAACTACTGCTATTTTTAAGTTTATAGTTTAAATTAGATTAAAGTAGCAAATGAGCAAGCAGGCCATTTGATGGTAATTGGTCACTGCCGTCCATGGACATGTGTGGAAGATCAGCGCTAGCTGTTTACGGACAGCTAGTTTAATTGCTGAACAGCAGTGTCTATTTCGTCATGGGTTTGATGCGTTGCATTTAGACTAGCACGTTACATTTAATCCAACACAACTTAGGACATATTATTCTTAGACATAAAAGAACGAACATGAAGAGTCAGATGGCGTTTGTATTGTCTCTTAATGGTAATGAGATGTTCGAAGCGCAAAAATTGCTTCGACAGATTTTTTTAAGTTCACTAACATACCTATGTACGTCGCACTAGACTAATGTTCAATTTTTATATTAAAATCTGCTATTTTTAATAAATAATAAGGCTGTGAAATTCACATATATTATCATTGTAATAATAACCTTAGATTCTGATACAGTTAAGCCTTAACAACTTATTTGTTTAATCTTAGCGCGACCTTTCCGACACGATCACAATATGGTTGTTTAAAGCTGTACTCACAATTTAGGTTGGACTCACAATCACTTTACAATTTTAACCGAATATTTTTGCCAATAAAAAAACAACTAAATTTAAACCGAACTCCGCCAATTTGTGTTTCAGCTGCACGATAGAGTATAATCTATCAGCAGGCCCCAATACTTATGAAGTTAGACTGGTCTTTATTAGTGGAATATAAAAAGGATTGCAGCCACATGAGTCGGAATATACAAAAAATGTTTATGAATACATTAGGAATACTTGAGAACTTCTATGCAAAACCCGAAGTAGTCCACACATGTCATTTATGACCCACAAACGGCAGTTAACTTCGGGATATGGGCACTAATTTAAGGGTTAATTGTCAGCTAAATGGACCAGCCGATGTAATGAATATAATGTTAGGCCATCCTTTGGCATCACCACTTAAATAGAAAAGCTACTACACTTTAATGGACTTATAATGTAACCCTAAATTGGTATAATGTTTTTGGTGCCATTATACGAATAAATAACGGTAGTCTCTACACGGTCGTGTGTAAGAACGTAATATGATTATGAATAACATGTGAATTCCATTGTACTTTTTGTTACATCTTTATTTCTTTGAATTATAAAAGTCAATAAATCTGTATGTAAACCTAATCTTTAATTAAAAGATAATTTCAGGTTTAAGTATGTAGAAAAAAGAATGGGGACGCAGATGTAACTTTAAGTTTAGGTTCTAGTTTAGACAAGGATACATGCGTTTTTGTGTAAGTATAGCGAGTTTGTGATTTAATTTTGAAAGTATCAAACCAATTTTTTATGCATCGAAACCTAAAAGCTTAAAAACCGTTCAAGTAGCATTTCTTAAAACAGTCTCAAGCTCTGTAACACTTAGAACGCATTATAATTATTACAAGAGGCGGCTAAAGCGCTATATTTCGAGACCGGGCGACAATGGAAGGGGTAGGCTTCAAGTATTCACAAAGCAACACCCACAATTGACTGTGAAGTAACACCGAGTGTACTCCTGTCACCGACTGTAAGTGCATCTCTGAGTGCACCCGTGTTTTGTACGTAAATATTGCGCTGGGAATCAGATGCGATGGCGTGGAAACAATGATAATGTATCGTACGATATCGCGTGCCTGTCTGAGTGGGAATTTCGAGTATTGATCGATAGAAAAGGTTAACAACGCTACGTTTGATAAACGCAGTTACGACTACATTTGTACACGATATGTGTTTCAAGAATTAGCCTTACCACATTAGTTCAATCTTAATTAGTAGACAAAGACAAAGGTCAGTGACCATCCGATGGAATGTTTTAACGCCCTGTAAGTCCTTCGATACGGTTTAACGCCTGCTATCCAATGATAACAATCGTGATCGACGGTTTACCGTGCCCTCCAAACACCTTTGAGTATTAGCTATGATATACACACACAGAATAACTTAAAATGTAATAGATATATAATACAATAAAATAATTATATGTTATATATTGTATTTTTGCAAGATTTTCTGTTATTACATTAGCTCTCTGTATATACGACTGTCCAGGACGGGCCTCTCGCGACACTAATAGGAGGCCTAAGCGTTTCCATAACGCTGCGTTAATGTGGATTATTGGATAGATGGCAATTCTCTTTAATTTAATGAAGAAAGCACCTGATAATAAGTAGTCACTGCCGCTTACGGTCGGCTGTAATCAACCCCTATAAGATTATATTATTACCCGAGGTTAAGCACAGATGCATTGATATCCATAAGGACTAAATTGGAATGCTTAAGACAAGTGTATGTCCCTCAGTATACCAATAG
>MOOZ01000543.1:1326170-1349034 GCA_002930495.1 Cecropterus lyciades | reverse complement strand
CACGATATAACGAGAATATCGTATGACGTAGGGAGAGGTTGCTTTTTAATTAAAATCGGTTGGCTGTTGACGGGTCAGTTACGAAAGCTAGTGAAGTGCAATGCATACTCATTGCATGGTGCTTCTGTAAAATTTTACGGCTTTTATTAAGGATGGGAATAGGAAATGAACGGTATTGCTGTGTAAACCAATAATGATTTAGAGTGTATACAATGTGCGTAATAATGAAATAATAATAAATAATAAGCGTAAGGTAGTAAGAGTAATAGATTTTTTAGCAATATAATTTTTTCACAGAATTGAAAATTGGGTAAAAATAAAAATTGGAGGTGTAGTAGATATTAATTAATCTAATTCATATGGACTTGTCTGTCACGTAGTTAGGGCTCACTGTCAACTATGCACAATATCCTCACAAAAAAATCTTCAAAGAGAAGATCTATGACCAATAATTAAACTATCGCTGAGTATGTATCGCGTTTACCAGTGATGGCCTAAAGGTTGAATCTTGATGATGACTATCAATCATGATTTTTCTAAAATTATGTGCGTATTAGAAAGCTACTACTGTACGGTCTTTTTTTTGTAACGAGGGGGAAACCTTCAAAAGGTATCCCACGTCGTGGGAGCAACGCTGGGTTATGTGGGATTTTTACCGCACTAAAACCCCCCCGGTGGCCGTCCTCAGCGCTGCGTGGGGGACTCCGGGATCTTCAACGGAACGCAACCGGAGTCCTCTGAGCGCGATGCCCCTTACGGGCTCTTCCCAGTGACCATTTGCAGTCACCGTGCCTTCACATGTTACGACGGCATGCGACCACACATGCCGCCGTCCTTCCCGAGGTCGCTTGGCTGAACGGCTCGAGGTCTCTCTTGCCGCCCGCAACCTCAGAAGCCCCCTATTAGTCACCTCTTACGACAGGAAATGGATACCGTACCTATTCTGGTCCCGGAACTACAGCGACAATCACTGTACGGTCTAGTCTACTATTTCGCAATTGTCTAGCACGGTGGACTATGGCTTAAATCTCTCTCATTCTGGAAGAAAAATCGTACCCAGCAGTGCGACAATAATGGGTTGGTGATGAAGTATGCATTAACATCTGTCTTATTTATTTTATGTGCCTGAAAGAAACCTTGTTCCATATCACTACCCATCACTACAAAATGAAATTTGGTTTTCAACGCTACACCTGTGACTAAGTGAGCGTCGAATTATGACGTTTTAATTAATGACGTCACACCGTCATTCTGGGTAATGACCACGGGGTAGCGTCACGTGTAACTGATTTGTCATTGGACACCGGGTACAGTTGCTGGATTAATGTGTTTCCCGTATATTATGTTGACCAAATTTATCTACATGTTATATTATATATACGTATTATATTTGTTTAGATATCCATCGTGCTACAAGGGATGTTTGAATAATTGCATGGTTTTTTATGATACAAATGCTACCCTTGGCTATCGACCCCAGAGTGAGACTACACACACGGTTTTCAAGGCGTTTTAAGTTCCTCCTCGGGAGTAGTGACCCGTAAAGACAAAGTCGGAATACCTCGTGTATTTATGACCAAACCAAAAAAATAGGAGTATTTAACCTAATAGCAATTAGGCACAAATGAGATCGGCAGTGATGCCTACAAAGTCGAACTATAAAGTTCTGCGTTTAAACTTAGTGATTTTTTTATTTATGTATGTTCTGTATACTTCTCTACATTCATCATTCAAGCATCTCATTTCAAGTTTATATGACGCGACAGACGACAGAAGCGAAGAGTTAGACGGAATTTTTAATTGCAATGTTATCCCGACATCCAATATTTATATTGTTTGTTACATTTGTATTTTGTTGCAATTATTTTCTCATTATGTTTAATCTCATTGGACAAATTAATGTTCACGATCACAGTAATTAATTATGTAGTAAAGAGCGCTCAGTGTGTATTTTTTTTATAGTATGGAAGTAGCAAACGAGCATGCAGCCCACCTGATGTTAAGTGGCTACTGCCGCCCATGGTTATCTGTAATCAACCTCAGGTAAGGTCAAAGTCTCACCTAAGGTTGGCTACAGATGCGTTGCTATCCCTGAGGACTAAGATGGAATGCCTCGGAAAAGTATGTCTCCCTTACCACACCCTTCAGACCAGAACACAACAGCGCACAAAACTGCTGTTATTAGGCAGAAATAGGTGTGGCGGTGGTGCATCCGGAGTTGAACCACAAAGAGCTTTACCACCTTCAATATTGATTTATCATCTACGTACAGTAGGATTACTATTTGTATCCCTTATTACGAGAGGCATAAATAGTAAGTAGTCTCAAGGAGGGTAACCTGTTATTGTCATTTTCATATATAGTGCCCAAGTAAAAAGGGTAAAGTATATTACAATATATTAATAAAATATTTAATGCGGTATAAAATATTCAGTTCATAAGTCGTTATGGTCACGTCACATTATTGATGTTGTGGTTATTTTACTATCATTGCGACCACAACATCAAATGTAGGTACTTTCCGTTTCCGATATTATTACATAAAAAAAACTAGTATTAGAATGTCTAAGCTTTCAAATAACCACATCTAAGAAAAAACACTAATTAAACAGTTGGAAAACTTGAATAGGGAGGGAAGTCCGTTCTGTTTTTTCATTATGGGAAAGTAGCATTCTTCGCAATGTTTGCTTGTGGTTGTTTGTCATAGGCCGGCAACCCTAATGGTACTTTTGTTTTTCTTCATTTAGCCGCCCGAGGGCTCTGCTGTTGTTTTGCGACACAAAGGAATTCTTCCTCACTAAGCTTCGGTTCATCTGTATGAAGATAGGATGTTAGCTGCTCCGACCTGTATGGTCGGGCTAATTAAATACCATGTTATGTCGTGTACATTCTCCTTACAATATAGATAAGCGTTAATAAGGGACTGCTTCAGTATGTAGTGTGGGAAAGTTAATGATATTGTGGTACCTATTATTTAATATTGATTAAGTTGGGCACTGATAATTTAGATACTCCGTTTTCGAAGTTATGAGCCAATTGAAAGTTAATAGTTAATTGCCTAAGCAGCATTGGAAAACAGTAAGAAAATCTACACGCCTTTCTCAAACATAAAAAAGTTTTCAATGCTTTGTTAGGTATACTGACGTACATATCCAGCGATTTTACGATTATTTTTTACGATTCTATTTTACGATTAAGAACTTGTTATATTTCTACGCTCATAACTGGAATCTGACAAAACAAAGACCACTTGTCTTGTAGTAAACATCTATTACACCTCCCCTTTGTTTTGAAGGGATTTGGAGCATGATCTTTACCTGTAGACATGACCCGTATAACCTGCTGGGCCACGCTTTGGTACACATGTGTTAGTCTTTACGAACATATACTTTTAGTAAGTATGTTTGAAAATATAGCAGAGAGATATTTTAATTATTTGTACAAAATTAAGATAGCAATATGAATGCATAACACTGTTATTATTTAATGCCAATAACAGCAGTGTTATGCATTGCTGTGTTCTGGTCTGAAAGGTGTGGTAAGGCAGATATACTTATCCAAGGCGTTCCAAATTAATCCTTAATGGTAGCAACGCATTTATGATCTCAGGTAACATTCTGGTCTTATATGTGGTTGATTACAGATGTCCATGGGCGGCACTGACAACTTACCATCTGGTGCCTTGCATGCTTGTTTGCTACTTCCATATAAAAAAAAAACAAACACGTAACGCATAAATTTGAAAAAATTGCTGCAATCAATTTAACTAAGTAACTACGTATAGTTAGTTAAGAAATCCTTTTAAGCATACAGTTTTCCTTCCGATTTTTTATTTTATGCTGGAATCTTAGTTCATAGTAAACCAATTTACATCTATATTTGACCCTTGTAAGGTATATCAGTGCATTTGTTTGTAAAACAATTCGTGGTTGTTCAAATACGACAGAATAATAAAATACAAATGGATAGTAGCGCAAGTTTACAACAAACATATTCTCATACTTGTATAGAATTTCAGATATTTTCAATTCGCTGTGGGAAAAGATGAAAGATGAAATAAGTTTTAAAGCGACATTTTGAAAGCATCTAAAAGTGTTGGCGGTTTGCTTTTTATTGCATTGCATACTTTGTTTTGTCAAATTTGAATTTATAAGAACGTAGAAACTTGTATAACAGATCTTGAACTTGTATATTGGTCAACAAAACTACTTGTGAAATTGTCAATATCATCTTTTATTTATTTATCTGGGAATGAATCTCATCTTAAAATAAGACAACTTTAATTGATTGTTCACTGTATTGGCTAAGTGCGGTCTGGTAGATAACACACTATTGTACGAACTTTTATTTTAAGCATCAAAGATTTTTTACGACGTTTTACTTTTCGTTTAATAGTATGATATTTAATTTCAAATTACTATGCACTTGAAATGCACTATGATAACTGTGATTTAAATTCTTAATACCAAAGAAGAAATTCATTTCGTGTTTCGAAAATGACAAAAACATTGTTTTTTACAAGTACAATAAACGATCAGCAATATTTCCGCTTAAATATTAGCTATAAGAAGCTTAGAGATAGTTTTCACACTGCCGGGTATAGTTCGCCTTACGATATTACGATGACAAACACACACTTGCTAAACGTTCCTAAGTGCTAAACAAACAGATAGACAAATAAACATGCTAGTGACAGACGCGAATAATGGCCGGTCTCTCGACATAACTTGTCTACAATAAAGTTCCCTCTTATTACTAGGCTATAAACGGATATCTTAAATATTTTTTTTATGCAGTCCACCTGGTGGTAAGTGGTCACTGCCGCTCATGGAAGTTTGTAAGCATTTTCCTATAAAACAGGAGTTTCACCTAAGTCGGTCACAGATGTGTTGTTCTCATATAAAAGTAAGCTGGCAAATTCACCCTTCCAGTGAAACGTAGAACTGCTTTACACTAGAACTAAGTGTGGCGCTGGTACTTCCCGGATCCAACTACATTGCAATCTACCACCATCTAAGGTGGTAGCTTGCAAAACTTCATTTCCAAATTTTCTTGCACTTCCACAGTCCGTTTCCACGAATAGGCCATCTACGTGTAGATAGTACAAAAAAAGTTACGTTTTCATGCATTCACATCAATTGAAGTTATAAATTTACCTACTAAAGACATTTCGGACAAGTACCTAACAATATTGTACATGTACAAAATATATGTATATATACAAAAATGTATATAAAAACGATGTTTAAAATGTATCAAATTTTATATCGACACCTTGAATTGCAGCTGAAACGTTCGTTCAGTGGCGCGTGAACTGCAATACACCTGTCACAACCGCATAGGGTGGTGAACGGAGTGGAAGATAGACTTGATTTTTACAATTTTCGAATCGGTGTATAAAATTACGTCGTGTGATGTCATCTGAAATCACTTCACTTTATTTTATGAGTAAATAAATCATGTTTTCGTAGGAGATGCCAAAATAGGTGTAAGTGCCTTCATAGGCCTATACAAAATAACAACATTTCACTTCTTTTTATTTTATAAGCGTGGTAGCTTCGTTTTTTCGCCGGCAAGAAAACCAAGATCGAAGGTTGATCCATGTACCATGTGCTTTTTGCATGTCTTTCAGAATGAGTTTAGGAGGACGTTATATTGTCATCTCATTCATCTAATTGTCAGTCAAAGACATCGATCGCTCAGTGTGGTAACAATTGACGATCGACATTTAATGACCGACTCTACTATCAATCTACAATCTTTGAAATAGATCAATATTGGCGCATGGGTATCCTAAATGATTGAATCTAGATGTTGAGATTATAATAACGAAGATAGACATGCAGTCACTAACACCTAGAGTAGTGATTACAGCAAAATCCTATTTTGTAAGAGAGGCTTATTTCCGCCGTGGACATCTAAAGATTGGTTGATGGATTGATCCTACACGAGGTAGAATCAAAAAGTGTTCAATATAATTAGAATTTAAATGCATTTTTATATATAGTAATCACATTTTATTCTGATTTTTCAAAGTTTTGCGTGGGCTGACCGTTTGTAACGGAAAATATCGCGAGAAGTCTACAGTGAAATAAAAAATGGTTGATGATAAATGAACATAAATTATTTGTACATTTTATAGTATATTTTCTATTAGGACGACTTTCCCTATTGTATCTATGGAAAATAAGTACATCTCTGAGTCATATCGCTAGATATGTGCGTACTAGCGTTCTTATAGCGTTATCATCAATCACAATGCGGTTTCTAAGTACTGAATTGAATGGATCAACCAGTTTCGCACCTACGTATGTACCCACGCTTTTTGTCTTGATCTAGCTAAAACGGCGATTCTCAAAGTGAGGTATTATACGCTTAGAAGCGCGCTTATTAATCGCAGCGGTAATCATTTAAAATATTAAATAGACAAGATGATCATTGCTGATTTGCTTTTTGAAAGAGAGAGCAATAATTTTAGTTTTAATAAAAAATGTTTTGCCTGTAGTCAGTTTTCTTAGTGATCCGTCGTTGTTATGAAATTCTTATAGAAGTTCGTGGAGCTATAAGTTTGAGAAACACTGAGCTAGTACATTATGGATGCAGCGTCTGATTAAATACTCATACCTCATATATACTCATATATACCGACTAAGGCATGAGAAAAAACCTTAATGCTAATAAGTGCAACGTTTATTGATCAGGTAGAATTTATCGCAGTTGGTCCAAGAAATTCAGATATTTATATGAACACGAATGTCCAAGAAATTCAGATATTTATATGCACTAAATAAAACTGAATAGGCACTTCTAAACCTTGTGAGATAAATAAACGTTCAAAGGAGAAATTTATTCTTCTTTTATAAAGTCAAAAAATGAAGAGATTTGCATCACTTATATGCGCGTAAACTATAATACAAACAACTGTATTTAATTTCTTTAGTGTGTGAAATGTAAATAAGTAGTGTGGAGTGTGATGATTAGTCAGAAGTTTATGTTTTTACTATTATATACACTATACATAGATTCCTTGGCGATCCGGGTAAAATATGACACTTGTCATATCTGTCTCCTAGAATATTCATCATATTATTAATTATCATTAAATTCCTGTTGAAAGTTCTATGAAAGTACAATTCAAGTGAAATCTACTGAGAAGTGTCGCCGCGGTCTCGAGGACACCAATAATAACACTCGTGACACTCGCCGACACTGTGATAATGATCTGCACTTCATTACACCGACATTCTACTAATTTGCGCAGCTTTAATCCAAATTAAGTCTTACTTTGCTTCATTTTATATGTTCGTAGTGTTATGATATATGTATAAGAAACAATAAACTGCTGAAATATGTAAGAGACTAATTTCTGATGTCTAGATTGAAGAGTGTGATATAGGAATCATTACCTGAGGCATCCCAACTTAGTACTCAGGGGCAGCAATGCATCTGTGGTAAGAACTTAATCTCATCTACGTACGTACCAATGCTTTTTGTCTTGACCTAGCTAGTACGGATATTCTCAAAATGAGAATGTAATATATAATTACAGATGTCCATTTACAGCAGTAACTGTTTAATATCAGGTCGACTCTACTTTTTGTAAGTACTTAGAATTACCTATCTTTATCTATCTATATCTATAAGGTACGGCAGAAACGTGGTTCAATCGCAACATATAGCGCTTCTTCGCGTCAATGCACTATAATAACATCGTACATCAATGCACGTTAACCAGATTTCTCTGGAAAGCCTTATATATAATATCTCTATGACAGGACGCCGTCGCCTTTGCTAATGCGATTATAAGTGTGTCTAGGGTTGCTAGGGTTTATTAAGGCTCTTTCTTGTCACGCGTGTTCATGTCTATGTGTGAGCGGCGCACGTGATAGGTAAAGTATCTATGTATGTAACGATAGAATGCGAGTGGTATACATGCGGGCCAGATCCGCATGTGATGCATACCCGCGTGATTGGAAAAATAAGAACTTAGTTCCAATAATAAGTAGTAATATTCATACAGCAGTGTCCACTTACTATCAGGTGGATTGTGTTAGATATAACTTAAAAGTTATATAATAAAACACCATTAAAACAATATAGTTTTTGTTAGATCTATTGTCATTGCTGGTGTTAATAACGATTATTCGTGTAATTGTCGTTGTAAGCTCATTCCACTCACAATTCGGCTATTGATCTACGGAAGTCCTATAAATCATATGGAGACCTATAAAAGTCCTTTTTCTTCTGATGAATTAACACTTACTCGATATTAGGGGTGAGTTTTCAAGTTTTTTTTTCATATACTGTAGAGGTAGCAAGTGATCAGGTAGACTGCCACCATAATATATGTATATGTCTGTTCGAAGCGCTCTGGCGCTGCAGCGCTTAACGCTGGTTATGAGGCAGAAAGGTATAACACTATTATTGCTATAACATTAATTATTAAGTAGCATCTTTTGGAGTCGAATCAGAAAGGGTTCTACTACCTTCAAAACTAGCTGAGGCAGTATTATTTCTTTCCGATTTCATAATATTTAGCCTGTAACGCCCTGTGTTACATAAAAAATCGTGGTTTACCACCTGATATTGTAAAGTATATCAATAATTTCTTTTTATATTTATGTTCTGTGTAATAAAATAAACGAGGGTCTGTAGTATTTTTATTCCTGCAAATATCTTTGTAGATACCAATCAAATATGTAATCATGTATACCTCACACCTTACCTTAGCTTGCTCAGTTTGATAAATCATGGAATTATCAACTGTGACAACCCTTAGTTTATCTAGGATTTTCGTCGACGAGGGTGACAGTCGGCAGTCTGGGAACGTTTTAGCTTTCCTACAAAATGGCACGTAAAATTAAATTGCGAGGTGCGACGGCCCATTCATAATAATTTGTAAACCTGGTCTCAGCGCTAATAGCATACAGGAAGTTTTCCATTTAAGGAGAATGTTAATTAAAATGTGTTGTATATAATTATAAACTTTTGAGAAGCCCGCGTGTGTAATTCTCGTACACGATTTTTCAATTTTCACGCGGGAGTTCTTAAGTATTTTGGGTCAAAAAGGTATGATGCCCTTAAGAAAAAATCCCGTCGGATTAGCTCTTTTTTCAAGTTATCCATTAACTTTAAACTTAAAAAATATACGCATATGACAAAATCAAAAGTTCCCCGTGCCTGTACATCGTTCAAATAATTTAAATGGCATGAAACCAAAATTACTGAATTTAATTTAAGGAATTGAAACATACTGAGTCTGCCTGCCTGTGCCGTGAGGTATTTGTTAGTCTATTTATCTCTAAATATCCATTTACTCTATCAAAAGCTATTACAATTTAAATTTAGAATAAATTTTTCTACATTGTTTGAAATGGTCTGTGGCGCTGACTACAATAGGTATGTCAAGAATTGTTGAAGGTATAAAATTTCCGTTAAATGTAAGTCAATTTTTATGCTACTTGTTTTAAATACGTATGGAGCTGCTGGTCATTGCTAGTTTAAAATAATATTATTGTTTAATAAATAGCTATTAAACGTATATCTGTTGAAATGTCGTTTCAACATCATTATTCGTGGTGTAGGTGGAACCGCAAGGTTTTTATATCAATATGCTGCCAAATTAGTGCTTGTTTAACTTAGGTAGAGGTAGGTTAAACTGGTGTTATAACTTGGCAAGGTTACTCCGACTAAGGAGGCAGGAATAAAGGTAATTAGTCACTAGCTTAGGTTTGTGTATAAGACTAGCTTTTAATGAAGTTTGAATCAACACAGACCGTTAAATAAATGTACAATAAAAACAGAGTATTAAGTAGGTGTTCAGATTATTATATTTTAGTTTATAAAATACGTGAATAAAATAATTGGTAAAAAATAGCCGTCACGGGACGCCTGGCAGATGTGAAATATCGTGTTCCTGCAAATAATATGCATAAAAGAAAATATTGCGACAGCAATTTAAAGCTATATAGCATAATGAAAATGACGTCATCTACGAACACTACCCCGCACTAAGTCGAACTAACACCGCAGCCCGCTTAGTTTTGTTCGATACTTAATAGCTCCAAAAATGTACAGATGGCGCAAAAATAAACACTAGCTAGCCGCTAGGATCGAAGGGTTAAGTCACTGTTTCTATGTTCGTTACATTAAGTCCAAAGTCCTCTTAATATTGCTCAAATAATTTTAAAATTCACACTTTCAATATCACTATACTATATAGTGAAACTATATAAGTCTATATATGAAAATACATTCAGAACGTTATTTCAGGATTGTGTATTCAAAACTTATACAACGATACACTACAGAGAACAGTATGGGAAAATTGTTTCAAGTAGATTATATGACAATCAAGTAATACTGAAATTGCATTTGGATCCCCTATTCGCGGAATGGGATAAAGGAATTGGAGAATTGGATTACAGCGTACTCATTAATTAACTACATGAGACTTTCATGTAACTGTAGTAGCAGATAAAAGTTAATATTGGAAAATAGAATTTGCTAAAATTGAACTGGCTCCTAGTCTTTTCACCTCTCACAGATTTTTCCTCACAATTGGGATAGCTTTGCATCGTTTTACACCATTCTGTACCAGTATGGGTGGGTGGACGAAGATATTAGTGGCCAAATCTCGTAATTTATGAGGCTTACTTATATATGGGGTGACCACCTTAGTCCGCGGGAGTGGCAACGCATCTATGATCGACTTCATATAGAACCCCTGTTCTATATGAAGTTGTTTACAGATGTCCATGGGCGGTAGTAACCACTTACCATCAGATGGACTGCATCGTTTGCTACTTCATTCATATAAAAAAAAACTGGTTGCATGTTTTAAAACAAAAGTTTAACGGGATGTAAGGTTTAGAGACAACCAATTGTGATACTCGGGACAGACGCGATGTTTTTATATGCCTTCCATACGTGCCCTGGAAAGCGAAAAATTTTGCCGCTAGCGTTCTCTAATCTAACTCCTATGTCCGACATGGCTTAATTTTGACGTTTGTTTAAAATAAACGCTAAAAACTTTAAATGCTTTCTACACTCATAGTCCCACAGAAGGATTTTCTCTTGTGGATGCCATGTGGATGCGTGTGGATGCGATGTGGATCGTGAATGCCATGGACATACAAAGACGAATACACAAACACCCAGACCCAGAACAGAAATGTAAACTCATCATTCAGATGTCTGTCTGGCCGGGGATCGAACCTGGAACCCACTCCGTGTCAGACCGATATGGTGACCGCTCCACCACGCGGGTCTCCGTCCACCTGATTCATCTAAAATATTTTCTAATGCACTCGAACTGACACTGAAAAACTAGGTATTTCGGGTTGTTCAATCTATCGTAATACGTCTAGTGTTTCCGCTACATTGATCTTACTCATATTTTAAATCTATCTTGAGCTGAGATAGATGGTTATCGATAAAGTATTTGAATATTGTAGTCGTCTACTCCTTTATAGGAACTGAATATTAAACTAAATATTTATTAAGGGTAGAAAATGTCGATAGCTCTTCAAGATATTTATGGTCTGCATTTTTATAACAAATTATCTGAAACTACTTTCATTTCAGATCGATTTTAGATCACAGGATTTTAGAATTTCTAATCAAAATTACAATATTTCTTAAACTCGATCGTATATAGAATTCATTCAAATTATAATATAAAAAACGTTTATTTTACAGGAGAGCCAGGTAAAAATTAAACACTACTTGTGATCATTACAACTTTTTAATGAATGAAGTTAAAATACTGAAAGTTAATTAAAATGTCATCAACCACAGTAGAGTTGGAGTACCAAGTTATAAATTCTCGGCCTTTTTTGAAAAAAAAAATATATCATTAACTTAAAATCAAAATAATTTTGTATTGTGCGGTAATTCATGCAAAGTAGGGACTAAGAAGAAAAAATACTGAAAATTTCAACTTGAACCCTGATACCTGGTTCAAGAGATACAGCCTGGTGACAGACAGACGGGCAGACAGCCAGACGGACAGTGGATTTAATTAATAGGCTTTCATTTTATTTTTTGGGTACGGAACCCTAAAAAAGAACAAATTAGTTTGATCCCGCCAAATGTATTTATTTATTTTACAAAATCCACAGCTAACAGTGCTTAAGTAATATGTAAATAATGATCAAGCTTTCCCCGTATAATCCTGTATTCATTTACCATTTCTTAATGTATCGTGTTCCCAACTTCCCCCATGTACATGTCTACAGTCCATAAATTTAGGTCCTAATGGATTTTGAGTTCCAACTCCTGTAGGAAGTTTACATCCCGCAAGCCCATTTGATGCGACCAAGAAGCAAAGTTTGGACATGTTTACAAGTGAATACATGTAAACCTATATCACTCTTATTAGGTTCTGAGTGGTTTCGGAACTATTTGAAACTTGGTTTATCTAAAAGCGAAAATATAAAGATACATAATAATGTATGTAAAGTCTAGAAAGTTGGGTTATTTCAAAGTCTATTACAGACCATGCTTCCAGATGCATTATAAGTACAGTAAATCTACTGTATTTTTAACTTTTTTAATGATCCATTACAGTATACAGTAAAATTTTATTTCGAACTACAGTAAAATTTTATTTCGAATCCATTACAGTATACAGTAAAATTACATAAACTCAATAGTTGTCGAAGAAATTTATCAATAGACGACCTTTTGTTTCGTCGACTGTATATAAATTTATTGTATACAAATAATTAAAATGTCATATATTGTTATTTTGTAAAAATACAGTAGTTGTAAGTAGAACATACTGTAGTTTTATAATCACGATCTGGAAGCACTGATTACAGGTCAATGTCGTATCTCTTATGAAATAGATTTGATTTTGGTCTTCTTAGTCCTTATAACAGGAATTAATGGTCTGGACAGGAAAGTAATTAAAAATTAGAGCTTATTTAAGACTAGTGTGTAAACATGACATCTAAAAGACTAAATATTGCTAGTGACAAGTATTAAGAGGTGATCTGAAACTAGTAGGCGATCTTGAAAACTCATCAATTGCATTGTTTTAGTGCGTTGATAATTTTTTTAAAACAGTAAATGTAAGGTTAAAATGTAAAATAATATTCCAAGGAAGTTAAATATGTAAAAACCAAGAAAATTAAATATTTTAATATTTTCATTACGTATAAATATTATATACTAGAAGTTTTTATAATACGTCAAAAAGCTCCATATTAATAATAATAATAATTCTTTATTCAGTCAAGTTTTGGGTTACATTCTTTTGGATTACATAATATTAAAAGGGCGCCAAAAATTGAATATGCCGGTTAATGCCAATATGTAAGGCGTGCATATGTTAGACACGTCACGTATATATAAGTAGGTTAAGTACAGACTAAACTTGAAAGCTTACACAAATCTAGCACTTGACTTTCATTCCATTACATTCTGACACTTCCGTAAAAATAAAATTACATTATTTACGTAACCTGTTACATGTATTGCTAATATTTGAACAGTGAGAGGAACCCTATTAGTGCCGGTCTATCTGCCGGTCCAGAACTTCCGGTAACTAATGTTGCAACAACCTATGGAACGTGTCTGCGGTTCTAATGAATTTTGCTTAGAAAGGTCACAAAACGAATTAAGATCGTTAGATAAAAACACGTTGCTAAATCGTGTCGTAATGTTTAAATTGTAGAACGGTGCAAAAGTTTTACGTATATTTTTATGCTTTCGCCGGTTCATAGGCGATGCAGTATTTCTTTGAGAACAATTGCCAAATAGACACTTATTAAATGACCAATATAATATGACGTTTTGTTTTTATCAGAACAATTCAACTGTTACCCACGTTTCCTTACTAGAAGTGGAGGTCAAAAATTCTCTAGCAATGGCTAGGAATGGTGTGAGGATTCAAACACGTAGTCATTTCTACTACTGATCTGAATCATGTTACTTTAAAATACCTTGTTTTGGTGTTCAGTAAAAAATAAGTTTATATATAAAAGTAGGTTTTTTTTTTTATATAAAATATCCTTCCTAGATATATTGTATGCTACCTAAGTCTAAAACAAAGTCTCTAATTTTACTTTTCTCAATAGAATGTCAATAACGGATTATATTTCTTCTTATCCAAATTATCGGATTTTAACCGATATTCCCAAAAAGATATTTAATTCCACAAGCACTTATTCACTTCACATTTTAAATACTTGTACATTATCACTTACTCTCACTCGAGTTATCATGTAACCGACCCTCGTTTGCTTAATCGTGACACCTTATTAACCTTTGAGGTAATTTAAAATGAGTGTCTTATCGGCTCCTATCCATTTACATTTCAGTTTACATAGTGGTTTAAGAATTTTTGTCAAAAAAGTGGATTTATGTAACCGCTTGCCAAATAAGAGAGTAAACACTTATCACTGTCAAACCATATAACGGTTAATCTGTTTTAGGGTATACGCATACTACGAACGGGTAAGAGTTAAGCGACTCTTAAAAATACAGACAAATTAGTGGTTTCCAGTTTTAGAGAAATGAATGGAATGATATTGTTTTTGGCCAACGCGGTGTCTTCGACTTAGTACTTTAGGTAATAACAGATTTTTTTAAATCTTAAATGCTTTGCTTATCATAATGTAAATATTTAGACAGATTTAATCATAGATTGATACATCACTAGTTAGGAACTCACACAAATGAACAAATAATACGAGGAATTATGCATTGCATTTAAATACTACTCAAGCCACATAAGCAGCAGAAAGGCCAAAAAAATTGGAAGAGTATTCAGTTCATCAGTTGTTAAGAGGTACTGCAGTCGATAAACATCTATTACAGTAAATTATAATACTATGAGGAATCAAAATTGTTATGTAGCTCCTCGTATAATGAATCCTTCCGATCAAAGAGACACTTAGTACGGAATATTCTGTCGTAGGCATTGTGTCTAGGATAAACTTAGATAGACAGATAGATTAGCTTAGCGTCAATAACATGATAACACAACACAAAAACAAGTGTGACAAATAAAAATCAATGTAATAAAAATATATTAAAAGGTCATTAACCATGGTTAGAGCACCAATTATTATATATATTACAGGCCCCGTCTGGATAAAACTATATACCTATTTAACAGAAAATGTGAGTTTTGAATTTGGCGGTTATTCATGCAATGCATTCATGATAAGTAATAAATCATTATGTGCATCTACACGTTATTATTTATCGCTACATCCGCTTTTGCTTTCATAATATAACAAGTACCTTAATGCGATTGAATAATTGGTTTCGACGTCAAACCAAATATAGACTTGCAATTACAAGTGTCACCTGTTAAGTAATTATAAGTTGTCATCCGAGTGATCCTCTTAGATCATAAGATTTATGGGCTTAAAATATTTCCATTACGCATCCTGCGCTAAGAACAAAAATGTTGAAATGAGTTTCAAAAATAAACCTGGTAAAATACACTCAGTCATACGTACTCGTATGTCTTACAAAGTAACAGTTACGTGACTTATGAAAGTCAATAAATTTAAAGTAAATATTACGCATTCTTTAGTCTTTAGTCATTTAAAAATAAACAATAAATGGAAATAAGTATCTAATGATAGATATTTCCATATTTTAAAGAATTTTCGTCTCGTTGTGACGGGAAATTTTTTTTAACAAAAAAAAAAATAGGAACCGACTAAACGACGACCGCAAAAAAAATATTTAAATATATGGTTTCTTTCATACACAGTACATAGTACATAGCCATGAAGTCGGCGCTCAACATATTTTGTTAGATTACAATGACGAATCTATGTTCTACAAGTATAAAATATAAGCGTCGACTTCAGAACAATGTACCAACATAAATTTAAATTATTTATTTGCTTTTTTGTGCCATAGAAGTCGGTTTCTATTTTTTTGTAAGAAAAAAATTCACGCTCTTTGTGATATATTTGTACTAATATAATAACTTACTTTGCTTTGTATTTTATAAGATCTTATTAATACTTTTACCAAGCGTTCCATTATTCTTCCGTTTCCCGCGTAATTTTCACTATATTTACTTTTAGTAATAATAATATATTATTGTAATAAATGTTCTCTAATTAATGCGAGTGAAACCGCGGTGTGCTCCGCGGTTTCTATCCAGGCAGTATCTAAATAAACAAAAATAAATCTTTGTATGCTTGTCCTCTATGCGTTTAAACACCATTGATCAGATTGTAATGAATATGTACTGTTGTCTGATAAACGTTTTTCACTTTGTTCTTTGTGTGGCTTTGCAACAAATGCCGGTAACGATTTAAAATTTAAAGCTTCTTATGAGTTTTTGACAAAATAGTAATATAAAAGTATGATATATAAGTATTTTTGTGATGGTCTATTCACTAAGCTTTAATTTGTTACCTATAATTTTATAAATGTATGTTTGAACCTTCGCTACTTTTGACTGGGTGAACCGATTTTGACAAATATTAAGACCTACTTCTATGTCACTAAAAGTAAAAAAATATTTAGATATACTGTCGTGATCTACCGAAGTATCGGGATCATGTACTCTGTACAGTCTAAGTGCTCAACCAACATATATCTGAATTATTTTTTACTTTTTTTTAGGCATGGAAGTCGGTCTTATTTTTTGTTAAAAAAAAAATTACGCTTTTTGTTGTTATATAGTTATTTTAAAACTATGATAACTCTTAACATATTCCTTGAAATCAAATGCTGTCCAGGACAATTCTGGCTAAAATTAAGTGCCTGTTATAAATAAGTTTTTATTTATTTGGATAAGGATTAATATCATGTTTGTCAAAACACCTTCTCAAATAATGTATTATTTTGAACTTATTTGAATACCATAAAATCGGCGAAAATAGTGAGTCAACATTAAAAGCTAGACATATGCTGTCGCGGACTTATTTTTAGAACTTTGTAAGAGAAACAATTTCGTAATACATGATTTTTGCGTAAATTTTACCGTTTACGCAGCGTACGCAATGAATTCTCTCAAAAATGAAAATATAATCCCGTTTTTGAAACAATTTCTTTAGCTACTGCACTCATATTAGTCATAGCATGATGTTATATAGCCTAACGCCTTTCTCGATTTTACTATTCAACACAAAAATATTTTTTTAATTCGAACCAGTAGCTCCCGAGATTATCGCGTTCAACCAAACAAACAAACTCTACTGCTTTATAATATTAGTACGTATAGATTAGTATTCAGATTACATTCAATAAAATACAATTATTATTAGTATCTGTCGTAGTAAATTATCCAGTTATTATGATACGTCGGAAAGCTTGTTCAGTGTATGCTATTAACAAGAGGAAAATTTTGCTTTCTACAGGAAATGCGCTTACAATGACAGGTTTTGATGTCAACCAGTGGAGCTGCCAGTTTGTAAATTGCAAGATACTTATAATATTAGCGCGCTATGCTCTATTTATGTTAGCATAAATATAAGTGCTGTAAGAATCGCCGTTAGAAATGAAAGCCGTAACATTAATTTAATAGAACAACTTTTTTACATCTATTAGAATGACAGTGTTGAAATTTCTACAAATAGATTTCTATAAATTCTACGTATTACGTCCCTATGTTTTCTTTAATGTGTGTCTTAAAAGTTAAAAATATTAAACTGTCCGTCACTTAATGTTAATCGATTTTTGAGTTATGAAAATAAACTACCGAAATGTTTTGAAATATACTATCCACAATAAAATCAGTGCAGAAAGCGCAATATAATTTAAAAATAATAGTAAGGCTCAAGCCCCAAGTAAGGCTAAAATTATAAAATTTATCTTTGAGTATAGTTGTAAATCAAGCAACAGATAATTACCCAATAAGTGATCAAAAATTTCCCGCATGTACTACTTAAGGTTAGTGGATTGTACACTGACAATTCACTAACCATGTTTACTCATTCAATGGCAACTACTACCTTTTTTAATAAGATTGAAGTAGCAAATGGGCATGCAGCTCATTTGATAGTAAGTGGCCACTGCTACCCATTGACATCTATAAGTAACTTTATAACGAACAGGGGCTCTATCTGAAGTCAATCACAGATGCGTTGCTAGTCCCGAGGACTAAGATGGTTGTTTCATATGAAAGAAAGCCGGTAACCACACTCTTCCACCAAAATGCAGGAACTGCTTTACGCTAAAAACAGGTAAACATAAACATAAACGCTTTTTACACTCATAGTCCCACATTAGGATTTTCTCCTTTGTCGTAGGTGCCATGGACACACAAAGACGAATACACAAACACCCAGACCCAGAACAGAAACCTAAACTCATCGTTCAGATTTCTGTCTGGCCGGGGATCGAACCCGGGACCCACTGCGTGTCAGACCGGTATGGTGACCGCTCCACCACGTCAGGTGTAGCGATGGTACATCCACGGTCGAACTATACTCGATCTACTTTTCAAAATCATATACAATATAATTGAACTAAATAGGTACACTTTAATTTCATATAATTAAAAACATTTGTTACACGTTCCACAAATTACAATCCCCTCAATATAAATAACACGTGGGGCAGCGTTGTGGCAACAGTTTACTGCCCGAAATTGATTTTTCAAGCTGATATACCGAATAATTATGCAAAAGCGAGACTTCGTAGCCTTCTTAATCCCTGGATTATAGGGAAGAGGGTCGATCAAAGAGGAGCAAAATGGGAACATCCCTTTGGTTAATATATAATGAAGGTTCATTCCGAGCCTCGTGTTTACATTAATTTGGCGAATGTATAAATGTTTCACGAAACTTCCCGCCCAAGTTGGTTTCGTTTCATTTTGGAGTAATTTTCCGAGTCTATTTTCAATGGGAATTAGTTGGAAAGAGGTGTTTACTTTGTAATGTTCAAAAGGTGTTTGCTGGCGGCCTTTTAACTTTTTGATAAGTACGTGAAAATAATAATTAAGTTACTCTACTCGTAGTCGAGAACATGTTGTAGCTTTGCAAAAAGAATGAACACATTACACATTGGTCGCTTAAGTAGTGAGAAATTGAAAAGTTAATAGATCGTGGGAGTCTTAATGGGATAGATTAATATTATCTGGAACAGATGCCCACAAGACACGGAAACGAAGTAGACTTAGATAGCAAGCGAGCCTTGACTACTGTAATTTGTTTCCTACATCTTCGTTGCTATACGCTTAGGCAAGCTGAATACACTTGTACTAATTTTAATAAATATATTTTTTTCTGGTAAGTTATTACTAAAGCGTATCCAACAAATTCAGGACAATGTCTGAATGAACAATGTCCCCTGTTTTCACAATCTGCAGACAGGGGATAAAAAGGTACTTAGGGTTTTTTTATGTAATGGAAGCAGTAAACAAGTGTGTAGTTGTAATGCTTATATATCTATAATACATTTTCATATGTTACGGGTACTCTCTTAAAATGATTTTTTTTTCATTAAGTTAATTTAAGTGTATTATGCCTATATTGTGATCGCATTACATGTAATAAAACATTTAATTTGCGATATTATTGGTCAAAATTGTATCTGTAACGGAGACCAAATAGTAAAGAATTTATACCTCTGATCTATCAGATACGTTATTGCTTCTGAAAGCTACACTGGAATTCATATCTCCTTTCCAATATATCTTACATATACCTTTCGATACACTTTAAACTATGACATATTAGCTTTATAATTCTATAAATTTTAAAGTTAATTGCGATACAATAACTACAAACCAAAAGATAACAGGACAAATAGTGGTTAGACACGCGGAAGCGGTGGCTTGATTGCTGCAATTTGTCCACCCACTGCACTAAGCTCACTGGAGCTCTCACAATTTACTGTTTGATGTTCCGCAGGTTTTGTCTATTCGTCAATTGCAGAACAGTTAAATTTCGGTACCTTACTTAAAAAAAACTGGAATCAAATAAATCTAAGTACGATAATTGAGCCTCTCTATGGAACTTCTAAGAATTTTTGGCAGGTATTAAAATAATATTATTCTTATGTATTATTCTGAAGGCTACACTGAAACGCATCTGTGACTTCAAATAGAAAACTTGTTTTATATGAAGTTGCTTATAGATTTCTATGGAAATTATAGTAAGGAACAAAACATTTGCCCTCAGTTTTCCACGGTATTAAGGCTGTGGATAAACGCTTTTCTTTTAAAGATCAGACTTGTACCCAGAATGGACAATGGTACGCAGTATACAGAGATAACTAATCACTGTAATGAAATGTTTCAAGATAACCGCAAAAAATAACATACATAGATCCTGCTTTGTTAATTAATTTAAATAGCATGGAAGAATACATCACAGACTGCTTAGCAAATAAAAAATAGTTAAAAGCCCGGAGAAAATGAAGATTTACTTTATAAGGAAGAGCTATTTAAGATCATAAATATACGAGAAGCAAGCAGAATTAATTTAGTCGGGAACGCTCTACAGATTTTCCTTGAAAGTCTTGATAAAATTGTCTTTAAGAATGTAAACAACATGTAAGCATTTATTTGTAACAAGTAGTGTACGAAATAAACAGTAAAAAAATAACATAATATTTAAACACAACGTACGATACTTAAACTATTTTTGGGCAGAAATATACAAAAAAAATAACACCAGCATTTCTTTTCGAAATAGCTATTTATAAAAAATGATTAACATTTGAAAGAAAAATATTACTTAAAAAGGATAATGAACCCGAAAAGTAAGTGCAAAGTTTCTATAACCAAGGGTGAGACAGACATGAATGAAGCAACGAGAGATTTAAAAACCGGCGTTATTATCCGACCTCACGTGCGCAGATATAATGACGATAATTGGTCTCGTCTCGTGAACGACTGAGCCTCGTTTGTGTTGTTATGGTCTGGTTTACTTTACATGTCGACGTGAACGTTGGAGATTAAACTCCATCCATAGACTTTTTTATTCGACTGACAGACAACATAATAAAGTTGATATTACAATAGCAGCCAGAAACAGTGGCAGAATAATTCAGATATTATATTTTAAAAATAAATTGAATGGACTAGCCAATTGTTTGGAAATCGTTAAACTAAAAATAGAAACGTATTCCATTCAAGACGAGGAAAACTTTCAAGACATTTAAATCTATGCGTCTGAAACTCCAGGCTGAAATGGAGCTACATAGATTTCGCGATCTGGGAATATTTGCATTTTCGATAAAGGAAAATAGCACTTAAAACAAGGAAGTAAAGATTAATGAAGAGTTTGAGTAACGTTGTCTGGAGAAGCGCTAGAGAATCGAGGAGGGACAGCTCTAGGAACATTTACGAGAGTTTTATTGATGCAATAAGCACTTGAAGGTGATCAGGAAATGGGCGCACTGAATTCAACAATACTGCTAACGAGGAGGGGTTCAGTTAAGAGCAGATTATGATGATGCTTATCCGTTTATAATTGTCTTCTAAAGAAAACAGTGATTTTGAAGAACGTTTTGTTTTGTCCATTATCTAAGCAATTTTATTAACCATTAATATTTCTAGGGTACTTCTTCTCATCTATTATTTAATATAAGTATAATGTCATTATTTTTCAAATGGGATGGTTTAGTATAGGATGAATCAATTCATGACTTTACATATTCCTTTGTATACCGGCAATTTTGATAAAAAATTTGCATTTCTTGTGTATGCATTCATTTGCATACTTCCTTTTTAGAGCGGCTTTATCTATTATAAAATATTCTATTTTTAAAACTAAATCTGGCTGGCAACGTCAAGCACCAACGTTCGCCATATTAAAATTCTCAAAAGCACTATGAAATATGCATTTATCTCAAGACCAGCCACAGTCCACTTCATTGCATCTTTTTGCATTTTTAAATAAGATGCCTTCAAGTTTCTATACATTATTAATTGAGGTCCTGAATATTATATCGTTGTATTTAATTACTAAATCACTTTTTTATGTTTTTGACATACTTCGCTGATTTTTGATTCAAAGAATTGGTTCATCGTTCATTTATTTTAATTTCATACATCTAATTCAGTAAAAAATGCATGTGATCGTGATTAATTGTAGAAGATCCTATGAATTCCATTGTTACTATTATCTTTTTACTAAATTCTGTTCTCACAAGAAACTGTGTATAATTTTAGTCAAATATTTCCACAAAACGTATTGTGTGAATTTGCAATATCAAACTGTGCCATTTGTACCACATGTGCCCCTATTGTCCGATTTAAGGACAAAATGGATCTAGATCAGTCACATTGAGAATTTATCGCCAGTTGTTAGCTTAATACAAGGAGCGTTTTAAAACAATTGAGATGGAATTCGTCTTATAATTGGACCATTATTAATGGTCTACTTTTCACATTATGATTCCCAGGATGATTTAAAACTTTTGGATGATACTAATATAAATATGCCAAGGGACATTACTTTGTAGGATTTATAAAAGATTTTTATGATATCATTTTAATTCGGTCTATCATGGAAAATGATAAAAATAACGTATTATATATTAAATAATTTAATTTAAAATACTATTATGATTCGCTTAATCGATGCAATAAGAGAAAGAAAAATTTAAAAAAATAATTTAATCAATTATATCAACGCGTAGTGAGAATAATTATCACTAGTTACGATTATATAGTATGGATTTGGAATCACATTTTACATGACCGTAACGTAATCTATTATCCTACAAGGATATTAACTTTAAAATAAATAGGTAACTCGTATTATTTTTTAGGGAACATCAATGGGCAATTAACATTACTTAGCTTAATTGCTTTGATAACATTTTTTTTCGATATGAGTAAAAAATATGTACGAACGTAAGTATAATTCTTCTGTTTTTTTTAAGGTAATTAAACGCAAATATTTATTTTTTTCTACTACAAAGTTTT
>MOOZ01000543.1:1250289-1279119 GCA_002930495.1 Cecropterus lyciades | reverse complement strand
GTGTTCTGGTCTGAAGGGTGTGGTAAGGGAGACATACTTCTCCGAGGCATTCCATCTTAGTCCTCAGGGGTAGCAACGCATCTGTGGCTAATCATAGATGAGACTTTGATTTTACCTAGGGTTGATTACAGATGTCCATGGGCGGCAGTAGCCACTTACCATCAGGTGGGCTGCAAGCTCGTTTGCTACTTCCGTACTATTAAAAAAAAATGTTAAAAAAATGCCAGTAAAATAGAAGTTTATAATTAATAAAAAATAAGTCTCATTAATGATGCGTGACTTTTCCTCTTTTCAATAAGTGTAAATATAGCCGTTTCGATGAATAATCGTTAAAATTATCAAATTATCAATTTGACATGAAATCACAATGAGAACTGAAATAAACATTAACTTGTTAGAGAGAAACCAGTTCGTTTTGTAAATCAAAACTTTTACTCTTGTGAGTCTCATACCATCCCATGTTGCAAAGAATAACTACACCTTCATTTTTCTATTACTACTACTACCTACCTACAAGTTTAAAAACTAACCTTTAAATACATAAACCGAACATCGTTGAACACAAAGTTGAACAAGTTTGCGCTTATTACGGGATCTTTCCATAAATGTTTCTTCATAATGATCGGTATTATCTCACATTTAATTGCACAAAGTGGACAAACTTGACGGTCACAAGGAACGAGGTTCAGTCGTTGTACTCGTTAAGAATAAGTATCGAATGTTCCACTGCTTTTTGTAAGGACATTCTGAGTTAACTTGTTGCTTGTGTAATTATAGTGGCAAATCATTAAGGAAAAGGCCTATAAATTTTGTTCTAAGAACTAATTTGACGTATGTGATTGTTCTTCATGAAGACACTTGACTAGAAAAAAGGTTATACCTATTTTTACTGTACTTAGGTACATTTTGCACATATTTCTCGTTGTTTCGATTTTCTATTAACATATTTACATTATTTTGGTTATCAATATTTAAATATTATATGCCAATAATTACTCAAATGCTTAAAATTAGTTATAACTTAAACGAAAAATGTAATCAAAGAATTAATGGAAAAATGTAGCAGGTTTTGCTTTTATCTTATAATCCTAGATTTACAAAATAAACAGAAAAGAAAGTTATTTTATACTGTTGATTATATTTTGATATTGCTCCAATGTGTTTAACTTATTTTATTTTATAGTATGGACGTAGCAAACGAGCATGCAGCCCACTGATGGTAAGTGGCTACTGCCGCCCATGGTCATCTGTAATCAACCCTAGGTAAGAACGGAGTCTCACCTAAGGTTAGCCACAGATGCGTTGCTACCCCCGAGGACTAAGATGGAATGCCTCGGAAAAGTAGTGTCTCCCTTACCACACCCTTCAGACCAGAACACAACAGCGCATAACACTGCTGTTATTAGGCAGCAATAGGTGTGGCAGTGGTGCCTCCGGAGTCGACTCACAAAGAGTTCTACCACCTTTAAATTTAATTACTAACCTTTTAATTTATTATTTACCGCAATAGTCAGAATAAGCTAGTCTCCTTTATTCTAAACGGATGCGATGTATATAACATGGCAAGTAATATTCGTCCGTCGGTGTAGCAGGAAACGTCGACTTATTTAAAGAACAGTTAGTTCCTCATGCAAGTACTAAGCGCATCTCACTAATAGTTGATATCATAAAGTGAAGAGCCTACCAGAGCGTAACGATCTCATAAAAGCGCACCCATTTCCTACATAGCTGTGACTGCGACAACACCAGTGATGTTCCGAGTCGTATCGATTTTTAGTTGATCGCATTGCGAACGATCATGTGATTTTTAAATCGATTCAAAGCCATTTGGTTTTAACCGACTTTAACAAGCACTCGATCCTGACATTTGATGTATGTCTTTTTTTAAAATTGACTCAATAATGTGAAAAATGGAATTGATAAATTTTCAAATGATCATAAACTACTAACAGCATAGAATGTTTACGTAATAGTGCTAACGAGATATTATAAAAACAAACTTTTCTTTACAAAATTCACAACAACCTGATTGATTGTCCACAGCTCCCTAGCAGTTTTAACTTTAGAATTCCTTGTACCGCTCCACGTCAGCCTATTTCACTCTTTGTTCCACCTTTAAGATCTACAATATTAGGTAGCAAATCTCCTGTACCTCGGTTATGTAAAGTATTCAATGAAATTACAGACGGACAAATTGATCTATTTTCACAAAAAAAGTCACCATTTTCGACATCACTTAATGAACAAAATTCCAAATTATTAATAATTAAACTAACCAATAGATACATTATTGTATTTTATAAAACTTAAGCTCCATTAAGCATATTGTAGACTCAACTACTATATAAGCATGCAGTGTTTACCTGTAAGTGATTGTAAATTTATCTTGTTACAGTGTATATTTATTAATTATATATGTATGACACAATGTAACAATTGTTGGTAATCCTAATAAAGAAAATAAAAAATAAATAAAAAAAAGTTTGTTTATTTTACTAACGTCACTAAGGTAATTTGCATAAAGCAAATACTAATTTTGAGGTAGCAACGGTGAATTTAGAATGTTGTTATAAAATTGTAATGACCCGTCTTAAGATTTTTAAAAAAGTTATAAAAAAACGTTTCCTTGTATAGTTGACATGTTTGTTGCTGAAATACGCTATCGGTATTTTTCATTACTTCTATGAACATTGAATCAATAACATTCGATCGGATCCATTACGATTATAGAAATGGGATCAAATACAAACGTCGCACATCCCTAAGCGACTGCGACATCACCCGTCTTATTTTAGTTTCTTTATGTGAAAATCTGGGACATTCAATAGGGCGAGTTGCAACACCCGAGCCGATAATGCTGACGAAATCATTTACGAAAACGAAACCGTATAGTTTCTGTTTAAAGTTTATAATTGAATCAGCTCATTATAATTAAGGTTAATGTAAAAAGAAACACTTTCTCTGTCTGTTTACGGCTGACTTTGCCTTGAAAATAAACACCTTGAATGGTAGAGAAAATATTGGTGGCAACGCGACCCGAGTTTATTGTTATTGCGTCAAAAACGGAATGCACCAGATGCGAATGATATTTGTTACTTTAAAAAGTACTTCTTAAATTGGTACTATAAGTGGCCGGGGGTTTTACTTCATGATAATCACGTTCATTATGGAAAATAATAAAAAACAGTGTTGAATAATGAAAATTATAAAAAATGAAGAGTTTGTATTGTACGTGTATGTGAAAGCAGTATCATTGAAATCATGTCCCTGTAATAACACAGTGATATATAATATTTATTATAGTATAATTTTAATATCATGAACCTACACTTTCTTGATAAGATATCTCCTCTGTCACCCAAATATGTATCCCTTACCTGAAACAAATGGAAAAAATCTTGATTAGAAAGATTAAAAGCAAAGAATTCCAGTGTTATTGATTACCTACGCATTACAGATTTATTTTTCTGTTATTAAAAATTATTAAAAATATTATAGTAAGAAATAAGTTGCCATATTCATATACATACAGTTCAAAATTGTGGAGTGAATACTTTGGCTTCAGATGACCTAATCCCCTTATTTATTTACAGAAGACTCATTTGAAATACGTAAACAATTTCAGCCTCAGTTTCGTCTCGAGATCTTTGACGTCGCTACTTAAAGTCTGACAATTTGCTTTTGCCCCAAATCCCTTTGAGGGGTCTCTGGAGACTCCCTGCAGGTAACTTTATAGCCCGTGAATTAATGCGGTCAAAGCAATTTCGTCAGTAATTCTGTTTGTTATACTAATATCTTACTTTAGGGAGCCACGGAACTAATTTGTATGAGGGAACTATTTTTTAACTTGGAATTTTTGCAGTGAAAATTTCCTTAGGCACGTTGGGCATTTTTTGAGATGGAAAAAATTATTAAACATGCAAAACTGTTGTTGTAATCGACACCTCAGTATTAATAATGATTTTTCGATTTAAAAATGTCGATGTACAATAGCGCATGTAATGAAAATTGTAATATATTTTTATAGTTGTAGTTTACAGTAATTAATATTAAAACACTTCATTTAAAAGTATTTCCTGCACAATAAAATATTTCCTGACGTTTCAAAAATACATACTAAATTGTTTACTTCTGTCAGCACTCCCGGAGTGCCACTAAGTGAAGAGAAAAACGGATATACATGGTAAATCGAATAAATAGATATTCCATTAAAAGATCCTGAATGATCCTGGCATGAATAAACGTAGCAATACTGTTTAATAAATGCGGATACTAAAAATATATAACATTTTGAGTAATGAATAATATGTTTTATTAAACAAATAATACATTAATAATAAGCAAGGTCATTATCGACTTACAACTTTGTATTGATTCAATATACTTACTGATTATTATTTTTTAAATAATAATCAGTAAGTATATTAAATTAAGAAACCCAAAATGTAAAATTAAGCTGATATGTTGCTTAATTACGTAAAATCCTTGAGATGAATAACTCGATATAACCTTTGGCATATTACAAATTTCAGACTCCTTAAAATATCAAAAGAAATTCGCCATACACACATGTGATATTGGCATTATATATTTATATAGTATACGTGCTTACATATATATTTTTAAAATTTTAAAGTAGTTAACGAGCATGCAGCCCACCTGGGAAGTTACTGCCAACCATGGACATCTACAATCAACTATACATAAGATTAGAATCTTAGGTTGGCTACAATTAGCTTGCTTCTCCTCACGACTAAGTTGGAATGCCTCGGATATATACCTTCCCATAACTAAACTCTTCCGAACTGAACACAGTAGCGCTAAATAAGGCATTAGTCAGATATAGGTGGGGTGAAGGTCCGTCCCGAATCAGACCGCAAAAGCACGTTGCAGCAAGATACCAGCTGCTTACAAAATAGGATCTACATCCTACAAGTTGTAAATATCTGACTGACGGGCACTGAGTAGCGATAAATGAGTGTGTAAGAAGTTAGCTTGTAACTATGTAACAAAATTATAGATGTATGACAATTTGAGAAAATAGGTTGATTAGTAATACATTGATTCTGAGTAATAAGTACTGTCCGATTACACATTATTAGTTGTTCTGAATTCAAGTCCATTCTGTTACCAATCTCAGTTCCTTACTTATAGTCCTACTCTCTTGTCCTTCAAACAAAGGCGCAGAAGGCCAGACACTACCGGTTGTAAGGTCCTACTATTTTTATAAGTACAAGTGTTCCACTCCTTATGTAATTCGTATTTTTTCTAGTACTAACGAATAGCAACCGCACTATCATATGATATCGGTATTGCATCATAAATATCTAGGTCAGTTCAAGATTCGATATATCAACAAGTCAATAGATGAGTTTGTGTTCTGCCCACTTTTAACAGAGTAATGAATTATTTTTTTTAAACCTGCCAAATGCGAGTCGGATTCGCGCACGAAGTGTTCCGTACCATTGTCTATAAAGAACGGCAAAAATCACGTTTGTTATATGGGAGCGTCTCTAAAATATTTATTTTATTCAGTTTTTAGTTTTTGTTATTATAGCGGCAACAGAAATAAATAATTTTCTGTGAAAAAAATTCTGTGAAAATAATTTTCTAGCTATACAGTTAATGACAAACGGACAGCGGAATCTTAGTAATGGATCCCGTTTTTACCCTTTGCGTATGAAATCCTAAAAAGGAACTTTACTCGTGGTTTTTTACTATTATGTCAAATAAACAAACGCTTAGAATATGTAAATTCCGTTTACGGGGTCAGTCAACTTTTTACACTGGAATTTCTTACAGAACAGATGTTTCTTTTACATAACAAAGAAAGACAACAATTCGTTCTACAGTCGTTTTTGCGTATTGCGATCAGAATAAAAAAGTACAAGTTGATAGATTAAAAATAATTCAAACATGCTTCCGTCCTACATAATCGTTTCCGTAAATATAATACTACATTTCCGAAGCAAAAAAGATATTTAAAGTTAGCTATTATTTCACGCTATAATTTTGATAGGTAATAAGGCAGTTGAAAAGGAAACTCGTAGAAAGTTGAAATAACTGCGTTGAAATTGTTCTGCAAACGTTGCACAACATCAGAAATGACGAAACAAAACGCATCAGGGCGTGTCGGGTGTTCCAATGGTGCGTGAAACTGCGTTACGAAGATTTATCTACTCTCGACAGGTAGGACAGTGTCATAGTGATCTCGCGAACGTCTTGAATGTGGAAACACATTTTTTTATTTATATATAAAGCTTACATCTATGCTTACAAGCTGAGAACTCAATACGGTAAAGAGTGGCCATATAACATTTAATTATAAGATACTAGTTTTTTCCCACGGCTCCGCCCGCTCAAAGTATCCTATGCAAGAAACTATCAGTTTGCCACATTTAATCTAAATCTAATTTGTGCTTTTTTTGGGTGACAAATTATATACATCCTCACAATCTTTATAATATTAGTACGATTATATGATTGTTAGTCCTATAAGGAGGGTATCATTCCTGTAGATTGAGCTCAAATTTGGTTAAAGGTACAACAAAAAAATATTTATGTTGTATGATGGTATGAATGGAACACCATTCAATAATAATATTTTATACCTTTGCTAAAAATAAATGTCTCATTCGTGTAAATGTACAGGACATACCTATCCTATTTTAAACTAATAGATCCAATCGCGACCGCGCGGTAATCGATACCAGATGCCCGGACACCTTTAATCGATGTCCGGAGTCGAGAGTAATCGATTCCAATCCAGTAATAAGCTAGAAATCGACAGCGGCTGTAACTAATCGCTCGGCAAACTTAATTTTTGATTTATTACTTGTATACATTTAACGGACAATTTATAGTATTCAATTTTGAAACTCATGATGATTTTATAGCCTTTATTGAGAAGAATTGATCTATTTCATCTAAAACGCAGATGAAGAATAATCAATACATAATATAAACCAAATATGAACACAAAATTGATATATTATATGATAAATTTGTATTAATAATGAACTTTAGCCGCCTTCAAAATGTAAATATCAACATAACCTTTCGTGCACGTTTTCGCTGCATGCCAAAGGTGTCTAAATAATGAGTTAGATCATATTTCATTGACCTAGTTATGTACTAAATAAACCACATAAATTTATTTCAAAGCCAACATAGTTTGATTAAAATAGTCACTGAAAAACGTAACGTGCTTTACTTCTACTATAGCGCATTTTACTTATTCCTAATGGAAAAAATCGTGTCTTACAGATAACTATTTTTCTTTGAGAAGTTTGTTAAACATTCGACGGATTGATAATTTTAATACATCAAATATTTAACAAATTTTTGCGTACCAATGTCCGAAATTGACAACCTTTGCCCAACAAAGATTGAAATTGTAATTTAAATATTTGAACTTTGGTAAAATTGGAAAGATTGATTATTTCATAAGACAACAATAGAATTTCTTACGATCCCGTCAAACTCGGCCGTATCTAAGGAAAGTGACATCCGATTAATGTCTCGCCGGTGTGGCATAACTACCGAATTTGGAGCCCGCATCGCTCCGGGTCACCGACCTACACACACCAACTTATATCATTCGATTTGATACGCTCTGTGAACTTTGAGCGTCTTGTCCACTATACACTAATTTTAAGTAGTTTTTTTTATTTATACTTTTTATCACTATGTAAGAAACATAGAAGACGCGAATTTTAGTGCTCATAATATGTACGATGTAATTGACTAGATAATTTATGAGATTATTTCATATTAATTTGAAGTGGGCTACTTAGCGTCAACTAATTAACAATTTATCAAAAACGGTATGGCGTCTTAAAGGGTTAAGCAAACGAGTAAACAGTCCCGCTGATGATAAGTAGCCACTACCGGCCATTGATATCTAAAATCATGTAAATGACTCCAAATAAGATTTGAGTCGTACGTGATAAGTATTTCTTCCTTGCAAACCGTTATTCAACAGCGGTTTACATTGCTGTTATTAGATATAAATAGGTGTGACTTTAGTGCCTCTAGAAACGAGACTCAAAAGATTGTACCCCGTTCTAAATTACATAGTACTAAACTACGGTAAATCATTCTAAGATTAGAAAAGGTGTAACGAGTTGTTTCGCTCTTTGCACGATTAACGTCTTACTAACAAAGTAAGAGATTATCAGGGATTGTGTTTCATTACAGCACTTTCACGATAACATGACACGAAGCTATAAACAATTTGAACTATCGAACTCTAAACCAGCTCATCCAAGTATTACTAGTAATAACCAATAATTTGTTTACTACACAATTTTATGACAAAGATAATGTAAGCACGAGTTGGTTGTAAATTCACAGCTGTTGAGTGATACGAGTCATGATTCCTTTATGTTTGTACAATTAATTATTATGACTTGTTATAAGTAACAGCTTTGTTAGAGTACCGTACACAAAGTATAAATACGAGAATCCTACTACAAGCTTCCACTGTCTGTCCGTCTGTCGTTGAGCGCTATCTAATATAACTCTTGAAACGTCATAGAAACACATTTAATTTATAACAAATATTAAAGGTTGAAAATAAAAGGAAAAGACGGGGTTCACCCATACAAGAAACTAACCACGGTTTTAGTATAAATTAAACTTTAATAAAAGTAATAATAAATAATTTGGTGGTATTCAATACTTAATTTGCGAGTTCGACTCGCACTTGACCATTTTTTTATTCACACTAAGATTATCTGTCATAGACCATGTACACTATTAATTGCTAATTTTATTTTATTCATTTTTTGTTCTGCTGTTAGGAATAGAACCAGTAATCTACAGCACGCTAGAGTACGGTGACTTCTGGAACACAAAGGTCTAGGTCACTTGAAATAAAGCAGTTAAAACTAGATACTGATTAACATTAGGATGACTAATAAATGATAAGATTCGTGCAACAATGTAGAGAAATAAACACGCGTTCTTATAAATTTACTATTCATCAATATTAATTACAATATCATATTAATTACAAAATATAACGTACATTAAAAATATAACGAACAGGTTACTTACGTAATGATTATTATAAATTGCGTGTGTAATGATTATGTTTATTATTAATATTGATAATAAAAATCAGTTTTTATATTTTTTTATTCGCATTACTCGTAAGTAATTTATGCCTACTGAAATAATAAACAAAATGGGCTAGCACGTTGTTCTGTTTACAAAACGAATAATCTGTCGATAACACGTGTGGACGCAACACTTCAGCGGCATTCTTAAACGAACTATTTTAGGCTATCTCTAGCTACTATATAATAATATAAAATGTATCTATTATTATTCTATTTATATCTATTAATCTATTAATACATAAATAGATAGGTATCAAAGATTCCCATAACTCATGCAATAATGCGCGCCTAACGTCGTAGATTCTACAGTGCTCATTAACCCATTATTGTCCCACTCCTGGGCACGGTTCTTCCCCAGATTGAGAGAGTTGCATTTTTATGTTCCTGTTTGCGGCCATACCTTGCAATGTTTTTGCAATGATGGCCGAAAACGTAAACAATTATTGTTTTGAGGAAACCCAATCAACTCGTTCAAGAGCACAGATTGTAATTGATCTAGTCAAGCAACGTCGTGTGCGGTTGGAAGTGGGATGGGTGAGCTAGTGATTAAGTGTCACGCAAACTTCCGTATCTTAGAAGGTATGTCAATGTCCAGTTTTAAAAGAGTCCTGTGTCCATCTGTGAAAAATAAAAATCGTCGAACATGCAATGACTCCGTTAACTTCATGACCTCGACAAGGAAAACCTTAAAAAAATCGCAAATTTACTTCTTTTTTTTTATTTTCACTATTTATTCATGGTCAGAGGAATATACACTCTGTACAATGTTAAATAAGGCCCTGGTTTTGTTCTTAAGTGACTGAACCCTAAAAATAGTCACGTTTCTTGTAAATGGGTATGTAACATCAAGGATACAAAATAGGCAACATGTTGCTCTATTTACTGAACGTGTAATCTATCGGCAGCATCTGTGAACGGCGCTTCATATTGAGGGCTCACTTACGAAGGAATACTGTAGACGCTTTGACATAATGAAGCCGATACTTGAATCGAGGCGGTTTTTTATTTTATTCTGATTACTTGAGGTATTTTTGTATATGACACTTCAAATTAGCATGATTTTACACGGTAGTAAGTAGTATAACCGCGGTGGTAATACGTAGTACAGCTAAGTAGTGCTATGCCACCTCGGCCTTATAAATAAGAAGATATCTATCTATAAATCTAATCTTAGAAATAGCTGAATCTGTTTTCAATTTAACCTCCATGTAAAGATATGAATTGTCACGAAGCATTTTAAAGATTTTAAAAGGTACTTATTAAATCTTTATTTAAGTTTAGTATAAACAAAATTCATTTAAAGTATTTGTGGGTGTAATTTAATTTAACAAATTATTCATACTCACTTTACATGGACAAGTGTTTATATAACGAAGTTGATACAAATGGTCGCCGATTGTCACATTTGAGAAAGTGCCATTTGCTGGAAAAGGTTCACAATTTGCCGCATCATTTCAATTTGTTTTCCTCCGCTTGTTAAGAATTTGTTCGCTTTGCGCTACGTCACGCGCTATTTTTACGCCCCTAAGTGCGTTGTTAGAAAAAATGTAAACAAAAATAAGATCAATGATCAAAGATGTGTATCGTTCATACTTAAAGAAATATAAGAAACACATTGTAAGAATGTTCCAAGGAATTGTAAAAATGCTATATAATTATGTATTTTTTTACGATTTATATAGTATTAAATATTAATTATTAGTAGGTTTACAAAATATAACTTTAGAGATTTTACGCCAAGGAAATTATATTCTGTTTTTCTATGATATGTCGTAATCCGCTATTTGTAAAGCTAATAACCTTTTATGTTTATTGAACAGAATGTCAATGAAAATACCATATCTAATTCCGATTATCTGAAATTTACTTTAAATTCAATGAACTACTCAATATTTACGAAAAAACGGGCATCGGGCGCACAAAAACGCTAAGCGCAAATTGAAATTCTCCGAACGTTTTGCGAGATTGAAGAGGCTTTTATGGAAATGGACTCAGCGTGCATCGGACGATAGGCACCCCTGACGTCGGATATTACACTACCGATTTAAATATTTACGCCCCTCCCGCAATTTGGATACACCTGATGTTCCACCTATTTGAGCCTTCCTATATTGCACCTTTTATCATCCGGTGCTGAAAGGGTCTTAAACAAGGAGTCACTTGTTTTACATGTACTTTTCAGGGATAAAGCGCGTCGAATTTCCTTTTTGCCTCTTGCATTTTACGCGGTACCTCCATAAAATGGCAGTCTTTTACTCATACATTTTCCTCAATAAACTGTAGATACATGAATACAGCTGCAACTTTTTTTCAGTTTTTAAAAGTATCAAAAAAAATCAAATTGGATTTACTTTTGGACGAAACAATTTTCCCGAAATATTCGTTTTACTTCTTCTTTTGTTTGTATCATACCAATTAACATGCTGATGAAGTACAGCATATTAATTAGTACGATACAAACGATGAATGATAAAAATATTTTTCTAAATTTTGCACGTTATTGCAATTTATATTTGTAGTATACTTTTAATACTCGTACTTAATATTTATTACACAAAAGATAAATTATCAAATATTTTTGGCTATATTTTACATGTTATAAACGTATCTTATATAAAATCAACTCTAGGTAGAGCTGTTTTGTTTTACGCGCTCTATCACGGGGAACATACGCAACTCGTAAATTATTTAGCACAAAGCCATTGTTTTGACGCATGCGGCATTTTTATGTCCGTCTGCTTTTTTTGCCATTTAAATGATTTGGAGATTCAGCTTTTGATGCACCCGACATGAATACCAATGTCGTATAAGTATGAATATTTAGAGGCCATACTTGGGCTTGACAATTAATAAGCTCGTAAAAGGATTTCGGTTGACAAATTTAATTGAAGATAAAAAAAATAATCTTGTTGTTGCTGCTAACAAATTTTATGAATTTACATAATGACTAATATCTACATAATATTATCGCGACTTAGCTTAGTTTTGTCTAGACTATATTCGAGAAATTTTCTATTTGAATAGACATTTTTAGACTCAGAATGATAAAGATATTAATGTCTGCGTGAATTAATTTACTTTTACATGCAAATTACGTAAACTAACAACATGAATGTAGCAAAATGTGAAAATAAATGAATAATAATAAAAAACTATAGAATAGTCAAGTTGGATTCAATTCAATGAAAGTGGATTCACATAGCATTGTCAACATGCACAATTTTTCAACGAAATTGTCGATACACGCGTCTGTTATTCATAGAAACTGATTCATTGGTGTAGTGACAATAATTGGCTAAATGTGAGTCAGACTCACACACTGAGGGTTTCGTACTATCATATTAATCTTCTTCCTTAATTTTTGTAATACGCTAAAAATAAGACTAATCTGCTATAACTTAGCATAATTTAATAAATAGCTTCAATAGATAATCTGGAAAACCTGGGAAATACGGATTTTTTTGTATGGAGATATTGGACCGTCTTATAAAAGTTAAAATAACTTCTTATAGTACTAGTTGCTAAAGTGACCATAGTCAACGCACTTTAAAAAAATTCCAGTGGCCATCAAGTACGCTTCAAGGGATTGAGTTCTGTGGCATTCGGTGTAGTCCTAAAAGTATTAAATTAAGTATTAAAGTGTTAAATTGTATTTACGTCAGTCCTACACGTATACTATATAAAACTTTTGTTTATAATGTGACAATTTTTTGCGATAGATTATAAGGACCTACTTCATTTTAATGTCGGTATTATTGATAACGGCGTAACTTAGAATTATAATAGATATTATACGTATTATATCTTATTCTAAATTTGATACACGTAATAGTATCTTATCTTATAGTGATTATTAATCTACGAAAGTACGATTATTTTAATATATCTTGTTTCGATAATCTCTATTTGTTATTTGTTACACAATAATCTCTGAAATTTCCGGAAAAACTATTTTATTTAATCTTAATATATTAATATTTAATAATAATAATACTCTTTATTGTACCCAAAAAGTATACGTAAAAAGGAAAGATACAATTTTAAAGAACAATACAAAAGGCGGCCTTATCTCTAAACAGCCTTTTCTTCCATACAACCTTAAGGTTAGGTAATCTTTAAATAACGATAATTGGTATTATAAGACATTACATAAAGTTATTATAATAAACTTCCCGATATCTCAGTCTATATAAAGCCTTTAGATGGCTACAGTATAATTTTCCATTAAATCAGGACCGTTATGTTAGATATTAAAATATGCTTGCTCCTCGGTGGAAATCGGCTGAACTGGCGCCGTTTGATTTAGAATGGTGACTTCCGGGAACGGGGTATGAATTAAGTACATTATCAGCGCCGGAACGCTTGCTATTGGCACTTTGAATATTATTTCAATAAATTTGATGATTATTACCGCTTAGACTACGCCGAACTTCATCAGATTGAAGCGTTAATGTTCGGTGTGGTTAATCGCTTGAATCTAAGTTATTGTAAGCTAGTTTTATCCGAGGTATAACAATAGCTTAACATTTACATAGCAAACTATAAGCTTAGCTTTAAAAGGTAAATAACGGTAATTTTGTCCGATACAGGAAAAGTATGTCTTAGTTGTAAAGCAATTCTATTGTTAGTTAACACAATAGGTAGGATTAGGAACGATAAAAATAATTACCAGTTATATTTAGCAGGCTTATGTTTGTATGGAGACAGTTTGCAATAAAGGAATATTATGGTAATGATGGACCTATCGCGATTAAGGGATAGAGAAAGCAAAGAATTTCATACATTCAGATCTTATCGTATTCAATCTTATCGAATACATAACCTCATATTTACAATCAACTTAACGGGATTCTAAACTTTATTACAAAGAAGTAGTGATAATAATGGCGTAAAGTTTGTGATGTCTTGTGACATTTTACTATCGTGAAACATCGCTGTCTCCCACGATGAATCGACCATCAATTACCTCGTTACGTATGTAATAGACAGTCAAAGCGATCGACGTTTGAGATAATCATGATCATACAAGTTTGCAGTTAATTGATATGCTCGTCGCTAACCGCACAATGCTTGTTCATTGTTGTTGCGGCCCGTTTGTTTATATTGTTGAGATCGGGTAATCCCTCTGTATAGTAAAGTAGCTGTGGTGTATCTGTTTTATCAAAAATAATCATATTCAAAGAAGTGTGTTTGTCACACACGCTATGAGGGAAACTTAATAATAATAAATATTAAAATAATTTTTTTCTAAGCGTAAGGCTAATGAGGCTCATGCTTTTTCAAAAATTGATTAAGTAATCCACTACAGCCCATATTCGGACATCTTATTTCGTTTATACCAAACTTTAGCCCTTACACAAGCTACGAAGTAAAATCATTAGCGTGAAAGGGGTACAGCGCTATCTAGTTGTAGTGCCGACAAGTGCTTTCGTAACGTTTCTTCGTTTCATCGAATTTTAAACCACAACGATTTTAGTGATGTTTCGACTTCAAAAATTGAACTAAAAGCGGTAAATACAACTCTCTACAGTTCGATTACAGTGGCACAATGCTCTTTGAAACTAACCATTTGTTTTACACAACACAGCGATGAAAGTTTCAATGGAAAGAAAGAGATAATGTTAGAATATTCCAACTTTTACTAAATAACTTTGTGATCGACCTTAAACAACGGGGCATTCGTTGCGATCCTATCATATGGACTTGTGTTTCTGTTATTGATGATGTTATCTTATTTGCATGATCGATTACTTATAATATATAAAACAATCATCTTAGTCCTCAGGAGTGGCGACGCATCTATCGTCTTCAGGGTTTCTGTTCTATATGAAATTGGTTACAGATGTCAGATGAGAGGTAATAACAACTTCTACCAGGTGAACTGCAAGCTTCGCTACTTCATTATTGTAAAATACTTAGGCTCAAAGTTATCTGAAGTCCACGTCCCACATCTAGTCACCGCTGAAGTAAAGAGCTGTATAGAATAAAGTAAAAACGCAATGACCTCGTGATGAGCGTTCAAGGTGTGATTATTGTTTTGGTAGGCGTGCGTGTGAGTCGAGCAACGGAATCCGCCCACAGAGAAGTGTTCATTGTTAACTCATAAACGCTCGTCTTAGATGTATTCGTTAAACAAGGTCGCGGTTGTTACTAGCTAAGGTGATTATATGAGTATTATCCATCCAGAACTTCTTAAAACTGTGAAATAAACTTGCTGTTTTGACCAGCAGTGCGAAAATTAGGCTTTTGAATATAAAATAATTAAACTGGAATAAAAAAAAACATTAAGAGTTACTGTGAGTAGTTTATGAATCTGGTTAATAGTTAGTTTCTAAGATTAGTTCTTACAAATAGATACGACTATCTTTTTCGTTTGTTGATGAAAGAGAAATGAGTTGATGATGAATTAGAAAGATATTAATGACATAAAAACGAAATGATCCTAATTCAAACATACATGGAATCAGAGAAACAAATTTCTATTACAACATATTCTCCGTCTTTCAAACTAATATTTTTGCATATATATGCAATGTTCAGATATTGTGAATTTACTTGTTCATTTTTATTATATGGATAAATAAACAAAATAGATATTAATTCAATTTTCAAAAATTGCTACATTTTATAAATTTTATATATAAACCGATGCTTTAGTTTTGCCACATACCATATAACATAATTAAATCACAGACTACCAGGAAACCATAACCAGCAACATCAATTTGCAAATATGAATTGCGATATAATAATCAAAATCACAGCAGCATTCAAACTGCAATTTCGTTACGGCGGGCAGATATTGGATTTCCCTGTGGAACGTATTCGGGAACACTCACGGGATATAATACGGCAAACCGAATCAACTTTCCACTCGCATCCATTGTAAAACGAAACCACGTTTGAGATTTATTTCAATTATTGTGGAGTGGACGATAAAAGCACGAGACTTAAAGCCTTTTCGAAAGACTACCTCCACCTACATATTATAACTATGTACGAGTAGCTTTTCAAAAGTACTTTATATTGAATCAATTGGGCGATCGAATAATTGTAATCAGATTTAATCTTTCCGTTTAATGAGTTATTTCTGTACTATCAGTACCGTATCGTACTTCAGTATTTTTAAATGTAGAGAGTATAAGCATTTTTATCCTACCGAATTTTAATTTTCTATAAAAGTTTTTTAAATATTGTATTGAGGAAGTAAAAATGATTAATAATTCAGAAAAATGATTTATGGTTTAAGTTTTTTTACTATTTTTATATTCTTGTATCATTCTGCATTTATCATATCGCCTATAATTTATTATTCGGGGCACACAATCCACACATCTAAGTTGAACTTCATAGCATAACCTAACGTGTATCATATTCATAAATAGTAACTACCAGTAGTCACAGCATTCCAATGGTATCTATTTTTACAGATCTATCGGGTTATCATCGATGTGTGCATATATGAATGTATTTTCCACCCTTTATGCAATTTCAATCAGTGCTCATGATTCATAATCCAAACAAGGTTGTTAAGTGTGCGTTGGCGAGCTATGTTTATTAAATTTCCCGTAATACGAGGGTCAGTACAATTAGGGTTGTCCAGGGAATGTACTTGTCAATCAGGATGCACTGACGTCCTGCGGTTAGGTGATACCGGTGACGGGGGAGGCAACCCTAAAACGATTCAATATCAGGTGCGTATTTAATATCAGTTTTAGATAGGTAGAATGTGGACTATTGTGTAACCCTCCGGCAAAATCAGTTTTGGCGGGGAGAGTTGGAAAACCGTTGCTATTAGATAATTAATATTGACCACACTCTGGGTGCTAAATAGTATTAAAATAGTAGTTTACTGATATTTCTTAACTGTAAAGTTAGTAATGTCTATAATAACCTATCGTTCTTAGTTTACCGCAGTAAAACAAGTTAGTTTTAGTATTAGTAGCAACAAAAATATGAAAGGTTTTTCTTGAAAATATCTTAAGCCCTGAATATCTTCAAAGGACGAAATTAATTTTGGATGAATAAGTATCTAAGGATCTTTGAAGTGTAACGCAAGCAAATTCATTTTTTCTTGGCGTATCGGACCTTGGTTGCTTTTTCTAAAATATATTTAACAAAAAAATATATTTTATAAATCGCTTTAGTTACGAATCATATTACCAAGCTCCAAATTGCTGCCTTTTTTGTAGCTATACATTTTCCCCTCATGCGTCGAGTCACCACGATTCTACGAATTATTCACCTTTATTGTACGAAGCAAGGTCGCCATATAACGACATCGCAGCAAATATACAAACTTAATAACAACAAAAACCATTATAGATTAACGATTGTATACCTAAAGCTCTTGATCAATCGAATCGACGAAGTATTCGCAAAAAGGAATTGTCGAATCTTTGGGGAAATTTTCCATTTTTATATCCAATTTCCTTTGCTCTTTTGATTGGATTTTCTTTGTGAATCCTGATTAATTACTTTTCTTTTAAGTCTTTGTCGCTGTTCAATAACATGAAACAAATTAAAAGTGTCGCTGTATTTCTTTCGGCCTGTAAGACTTCTTACAAAATAAAAGATAACGCAATATATCGAAGTCCTTGGCAGGTACCTAATTGCACTGGTGTGTCGTCAATTAAAACGCGGGCGACAAAAATAGAGCAGATAGACCGTTCCATGCTCTAGCGAAGTCTAGCTTGAGGCTCTCGGAAACTTAATACCGGTTGCGGACTGAGAGATTTCACAATAAACTGGACTCTAAGTTGGGCTCTATTGGGGCGAGGAGAGGCGATTTAAATCGCTTCCATGCAACCACCGGATGCAATGCTTTTATTGCAACCATGTTATATAACTCACAGTAAGCGAGGATACGTGAAGTCTTGAGATAGTTACAAAATGTGTAGATTGAACTAGCTGTCAGATTTAACTTAAGGACTAACAACTTAAGATTAAATGTAATAAAAATAAACTATGAAGTCCATTTTGGGTTGATAGAGGCCATTTATAAAAATATTTATAAGGATTCACGGTTCTGTGAAGCTTATTACAATGTGAAGTATTAAAGTTAACCCATAAAAAAAAGAAAACAAGGAAAAATAAACCATTTTCTTTTTTTTTTAGAATTTTGTTAGTTAAATTATTTTCCAAACAAACATTTTTATCATTATTTTTAATAAATGGTATTAATTGAACGCAAATTAAGCTTCTAATATTTATCTTCCAAATACCAAAACTTTGGTATAGAATTACAAAACAAAATCCGATTTCAGTGATTCGCATCGTTTCGGAAATTTGACTCTTTTCATAAATCACCGTCGGAGCCCACGAAAGGCTTCGAGTAATTTGATGGCCTCTTAAAATTAGCCCTTAAGGCGTTTGAACAACAAGGGAAACGAAAGGACCCTTCATTGGGCGCTTAAAAACATTGAACACGTAAAGGGAGCTGGGCTAATTAATTAGGTAATTAATTTTATTATGACTATATTTGTATGAACTCATTCGGACGTGCCGTTCTATACATATAAATACAATTGAAGTGTCTGTTTGTAATATCAAAATAACAGCATTTTATCAAATGCATATGGAAGTTTATACAAAACTGATAACTAAACATCAATTACTAAAATTTTTGTCTGTCTGTCTGTTTGTTCTGGGTAATCTCTGAAACCACTGGACCGATTTTGACGAGACTTTCACTGTTGGATAGCTGATGTCATAATGCGTAAATTAGGCTTCTATTTTAGAAAACGTAATTAGGATTCCGCACAAAAAATTACGCACAAATTAAAACCTAAGAAACCGCGCGCGCTCTACGCGCACGTATATGTAACTATGTCAAGTAACATTTTTTAAACGCGGGTGTAACCGCGGGGCTCAGCTTGTTTTAAATAAAATAAGTAAAAATAATAAAATTTCCGTAGTATCTTAAAATTATGTGAAAGTAAAAATGTTTAACGCTTTTTGGCACATTTCACATATCAATACACATACTTAAGATTTACATTAATTAATAAGCTGTCCAGGTGCCTCCAAAAGTTCCTAATGTAACGGTATGGATATGCATTAGGCATAGAATAGTTTAATTAATAAAATTAATAATTTATTTTTTCAGAAACTTTAAAATTAAGATTGAACATTGAACAAAATTATATTACGAGTTATAAAATCGAAGATATATTGCAGGAGACTTATCTTTTGTACTAATTACTTCATAGTAGTGAATAGGGTAAGCAGTTATAAAATATTATGTACGCCTACTTATTAAGGAAGTAAAAAAAACATTGCATGAAAAAAATCTAACGCCTTATTCAAATCCAACTGGGTACGGGGTACTACCGCAATGGAATTTAAAAAGCGCCCTTATGTATAGATTCGCTTTATCCCAATCATAAAGGATAATGAGTGCTTTCGTGGGAGCCATTTCGGTGTCGTTCTTTCAAATCGCAGTCAAATGGCTTTTTGTATGTCTATTTTATTTTACATTGACGTGATTCAAATGAAGCATGGTTTGTTAAAATTAAACGCATAATATGATTTAATTAATATCAGTTGTTAGATACCTATAGTAAAATATCATTCCTAACTATTGCTAGTTAGGAATAACTTTTTTGTAGTGAGACCCATTGATACTGCTTTTTGTATGTCTATTTTATTTTACATTGACGTGATTCAAATGAAGCTTGTTTTATTAAAATTAAATGCATAATATGTTTGGTTTAATTAATACCAGTTGTTAGATACCTATATTAAAATATCAGTCTTAACTATTGCTAGATAGGAATAACAATTTTGTAGGAGGTTTCCTATTTATTACCAGTGACAATCTTGTTACATGTCATATGTTAGATGAAGTAACTGGATAAAATTTTGAAGATCCAATCATATCATTGAGCCTCGAATCTAAAATACAAAACCTGTTCATAAAGTCCATACGGATAACGTTACGGACTGTAACTAAATACACAAATAAACACACAAAAAAAAAACCGCGCATAAATGCGTTTCGACTTCTGACCGTTAAATTTATGGTCAAATGAGTACCGTACATAAGTATAACTACTTATCATAATGTATGTTGCTTTATTTTAATAGGTGCCTAAAATGCACGGAACGCTAGCATTGTTAACAACATTTTTTTCCTTCGATGTCTTGAAAAGCACCGAATATTTCATTTTTGTCTAAGAAAATACTTAGTTTCACCAGTACAAGTTTCATTAGAAACTTTCAAAATCTAATTGACATTAACAATTGTGGCGAACGTTCAAATCATAAAAAACGCGGCGTGAGAACACTGTAGTTTTTATAAACTATTCAATAAGCGTATGTGATGTCTAGGTCCCTAGACTAAAGTTCACATTCTTTAGTCTTTTTTTATTTTTTCGTACACGCTTGGCACGCTACTAGAATATGGATGGCGCAATCCTTTCTACTGGTCTACGAGTGCAGGACACATTGTAGTACACCCTCTGTAAGGCTTTGTTGAAGATTAATATGTTACTTTTAACACTATACATTCTTTATTACTTGTAAGTTAAAATACATATATTGTGATAAAATAATAGTTAATATAATAATCTGGATAGTTTTATAGACTTTACGAAAAAACTGAAAGTAAAACCTTTTAATCGTGATCTTTTCCAATACGAAATTTTTCGAATATAATGTCATATAATAAGATTTCCATTTTATTGAAAAATAAGTTGTTATTATACTCTTTAAATTACGGGAGAGCAATAGCAAAAAATAACTTTTTATATTTAATTAAAACGAATGCAAAGTACTCTTCGTCGGAAATATACTTGACATGATTTCACGATGCGATCATTATAGGTATTCAATAAAAGTTGGAAAAATATTGCTTTCTATTTGACATTGTTATTGCTAACAACGTCGGGGAATGGAACCTCGTTACGAAGCCCTCACTGTGCCAATATTGCAAGATTGACTGCAAATTTAAGTGCATCCGAACCACGACTCTTTCAGTAACAGTTGACAGTAACGAATTAAGACAGTTTCGTTAAAGTTATCCGTTAATTGGACGAGTTTTTGTGAATACTGTTTATTCGTAAAATTGTTTAGGTTCGATTGCTTTGTCGTCTTTCTGACTACCGTACTAAGGTCTGCTGGAAGAGAATGCTCATATGATTAAGTTCACTTTTCTGTTACTAAAATATTTTACTGATCACTGAATTAATAGTTTGTTAAATCTTCGTCTTCTTTTTGACTTTTCCAAGGTTGGCCAGCAGTGTATAGTTATTGTACCAAGTCCATATTTGTTTCTGTATATTGTGTAAAGTTCATAATAAATAAACAGAATACACCGTGGAGCTACCGGTTCTATATAAGCACTACCACAGATAGTTCGGCATATTATCGTTGATGTATCCTATTTCTACTGTGTTAACATTAAAAAGCATAAGTTTTAAATAGAAGAAGTAGTAAAAACTTCTGTAGAGCTCAAATATAGTTTTTCTGCATTCGTATGTAGATAACATCAGGTGACGATATAACTGTGCTGGCTACTATAAATAATAAATGGATTCTATAACAAATTAACCTGTTAGTAAACAAACCCTTGTTTGAGTTTATATTATTTGATTGGTTGATTGGCAAGTCACAATCATATAATCAATCACTGAACTCAATTGAAACCAATGACTTCTTCATGGAATCAAAACACTTAAGGACGAAGTCTTGTTTACATTTTATTAACTTTAATTAGATTTTATTTTGGTAAAGCATAATCATTCTTTAGACTTAAGGTGTTTGTTTTTTTTTTTTACCGCAGTGGGTGTTAATGGTAGGTACATAATAATATGCTGACCATCTTTTGATTTTCACACTTAGACGCTTCCTATGACTTCAACCCACACTGGTCTAATTAGAGATTTCACACATATTACATTACAATAAAAGGTAAATTACGTTACAAATAAATATAAGCTAATTTACTACATAATAATTATGAAGAATTTGTACACTCGGAAGCACTCTGAATAGATAAACATAAGCTTGTTTGGACAGGGGCTTCATATTACAAGTCGGTTGAACAATAACCGACCAACAATAATCTCTTTAGGTATCTACAACACAATTATCGCAAGTTAATTTACCGGCAACTAACAAAAGGTACATATGGGATATGTAGATATGAACTGTAGCGTACTTTAAGGCTCCCTTCTAATACGAGATAGGTTTAATCATTCCTAATGTTTTATACATGTTTGTGTTAATCTTTATCTATATATATAAAAGGCAATTTCGACTCACTGACTTGTATATCACCGCGCAGCCGAAACTACTGTACCTAGAAACTTGAAATTTGGTGCAGGGGTTTTATGATGTTATTGAACAATAAGAAAGGATTTTTAGAAATTCAACCCCCAACGTGGTTAAATAAGTGTGAAGCAAGCTCTATGAAATTCGCTTCTTGTTTCAGTTCAAGAGGAAAATTTTGCAGCAGGTGATTTTTGTGGTAGAAATTTATGTCTGTTATGTTGACTCCGGAGTTCTACCGCCACACACGTTTCTGCCTTATATGAAGACATACTTATCCAAAGCGTTTCAACTTAGTTCTCAGAAGTAAACCATTTTTTGACCAACTATAGACTCTGATCTTATCTGGGGTTGATAACGGATGTATGTACATCCACTGTCACCCATGTGGGTGACAGTATCCACTTACCAAGAGGTGGATTGCATGCTCGCTACTTCAATAATATAAAAAATGGTGAAACGCACTACAACCTCTTGAAGTAACCGATAACTATTAATGAGCTAATTGAACAACACCAATCACATTGGCTAATCATAGATCCAGACACAATAGCTTAGGAGCTATGCGTTTATACCATTTATGCATCATATCGATGCCTATATTAATCAAACATGGCGTCGATCAAATCCGCTTTTGTAATTAATGCCCGGAGCGATTGAACCTCAGGCCTTTATCTTTTGATTGAACTGTCGTGTTGCATGTGTATTAAGGGTGCAATCTCCGGGTACGTTGACGTGTCTTCTTTTATTTATTTAACTCAATCAATTCATATTTATTTTTTTGGCTCTGTACATTCCATCAACCAATAAATTAAAGTTAACGTAAAAAACATTACCCCAATGTTAAATTTTCGTAAATTATGAAATAAAGTATTAAATCAAACGTATCAATTATCAAATCCGCTGATGTTTGTTGTATTGAGGTTATCATAATTCTAATAATGTTCTATTATGCCTCCGATAACAATTTTATGAAAATCAAATCAAATTAGTACGATCCTACATAAGTTGTGCAGTGATTTATGAAATATAACAATATTTATCATGTATTTTATTTATATTAATATTACTCGGAAGAATTAGCTTAGACGGATCGAAAGATCAATCGATAGATTTATTTTGTGACAACCTATATCAATTTAAACTTAAAGTCTCAAAAATATTCAGCAACAGTAATTCATGAATTTTCCATTTTTTTTTTCATTTTTTGTTTTTCTCACAACTGTATTTAGTTATTGTGCACTTATTATATTGCATGCTGTGACCACCTGTAAGTGGACTTATGTGTACTCGCTTTTGTTACTTAGAACATAACCATGTAATTATCATATTTAACATGTATTTCTGTTGGTAGTACTAATTTAAATAAATAAATTACATATTATATTTATTGTACACTAGGTGGACCTGTAAATATTATCCTCAGATAAAAGACATGGACTCAATGCTGTCAGTAACATTAACCCATGTGTTAAATAAAAATATTAAATTGTTACCAGTAACCTCAGTAGCAATACAATAAGGTCACTATAGTGGTTGGTTCACTAAATGGTTCCTCAATGGCATGCATAACTAGTCCGCCACAATACATCCACATGCAAATACGTATCATCATGCATGCATAAAATGCATAATTTTTGCATAAACTCAAATAAAAGTTTTATGAGTTACAAACAATCGATAGACGTAAAAGAAGACGACGTTTGCGGTAAAAGCCTGCGTGATAGGGTTCAAAGATTTTTTTACAGTAAACATTTTAAAAATTGTCCCACAAAAATACTTTTTTGAGTTATAATAGGAATGTAGTGTGGTTTTTAAAGAAAAAATAAAACATTAACTTAATATTAAAATGAATCCCTTGAAAATACATAACCATCTCCAACTACAATAGCATTCTTGAAGATACTCACAAATACCCCAGAAAACTTCAGACACTTGAAAAAAATCAACATAGTAAATATCAAATCAAATTATAAATTAATACTTATTTAAGTGTCATGAACAAAATCGCCCAGTGTTATAAAGAAAAATCAGTATAGGCAGGTAATCTGACAACAAAGAACGTTCCCTGATAAATAATCCCGAAAGTTTCTGTATTATAACCGACGGGCAACTGTCCATAACAATATAGCGGGCTAACAATTACATTATATTGTTTTTATTACAAGCACTTTTATTTCATATTCATGAGGGAACATACCGAAAGAATTTTTCAAATCGGACCAGTAGTTCCTGAGATTAGCGCGTTCAAACAAACAAACAAACAAACTCTTCAGCTTTATAATATTAGTATAGATTCGAATTCTGAACTCTACTTATGTCCGATTTTTTTTTTTAATTTTCACTTCATAATATTTTCAAATGTTTGAAGCCTATCATGTACCTAGTAAGATCAGCACATCATATTTCACTCTAATAGTAGTTCCTTCAAAAGAACACAACACTACTACATACGAAAAGCCGAACTTCATTATTATATAGCTATATTAATTTAAGTATTTATAAGTGTACTGCAATGTTAACTACCGCATGTTAATTTAATAAATTACATCATTAGAAAATTTATAGGCACTGTAGAATAAAATGGAGCGGTTGCATTTCAATATAAAATCCATTTAAATAATCGTTTATAATTACAGTTAGCTAACTGTATAAAACAAATAAAATTCTAATGGCGGCCTGGTATTTAAAATATCATTCATTTTCTAAGCACATATACTTTTTTATCAAATCGAAGTAGCAAACGAGCATGTAGTCCGCCTATTGTATGTTTGGGCTGCTACCCATGGACACCTGTAAGCAACTTCATATAGAACAGGGTATTTGAAGGTGGTAGAACTCTCTGTGGTTCGACTCCGGAAGCACCACCGGCACACCTACTTCTGCCTAATAACAGCAGTGTTATGCGCTGTTGTGTTCTGGTCTGAAGAGTGTGGTAAGGGAGACATACTTTTCCGAGGCATTCAATCTTAGTCCTCAGGGGTAGCAACGCATCTGTGGCTAACCTTAGGTGAGACTTTGATCTCACCTAGGGTTGATTAGAGATGTCTATGGGCGGCAGTAGCCATTTACCATAAGTTGGGCTGCATGCTCGTTTACTACTTCCATGCGATAAAAAAATAAATAAAAAATCAGGGGTTCTATCTTAAGTCAATCACAGATGTATTGCTACTCCCGAGGACTAAGATGATGGCCTCATACATATTATAAAAGTCAGCCGGCAACCACACCCACCAAAACGCAAGAAATGCGTCCCGCTAGAAGTAGGTGTAGCAGTGGTATCACCCCGGTCGTATCACACTGGTTCCATCATCTGATAAGTTTATATGGGAGACATATAATATGACAAAATAGGGTACATGAAAAGAGGTATACCTATTTTTATGTAACAATTACAAAAATAGATCCTTTCTGTAACTATTTAAGATCTAGTGTAATATTCCAACATGTTCTAGGCCTTTTCTTAATGATTACAGTTGAGTTAATAATCCTCTATCTTAGTTTGTAATATTTTTTAGTAAATCAATCTTCTCTCATTTAAATGAGAAGTAGGTTGGCGTTATCTAATATGAATAAGCTTTGACTGCACGCAATACAATTTTCATGGAACTGAATCTGTACAAATGCAGGATTGTAATAGACATAGAGAATGAGTCACGGAGCGTGCGGTTTTCCCCCTACTTTCACGGAGTGGGTGTAAGGTAATCATACTTGGAACATGCAAATTAGAAAGTTTGGCTTCAGTTTTGGACAGATGATACCTTCTCGCTAGATAAATGATCACTCCACCGTGGTATTTGGATATTGTAAATAATATTTCATGTTGAGAACGGTGTACTTGTCATAGTGATTATTAACATAAGGGATGTTACATATTTTCATAATAGAAATAATATGTATTAAATCGAAAGTCTATTCACTTTTGACTAATCATTACATAGCCTAAAGAGCTATAAAATTTGAACAATAGTTACATTTTTTGATATTCCCCGAGGGCTTTAAAATGGCATTTTTTTATTATAATTTACGCGCACGAAGTCGCGGGTAACGGCCATTATTATAGGCAGAGATCACCCATATGTTCAGTTAATTTTATTTTCTTACTTTGACTTAATGAGAAACTGCTGAATCCATAGATATAACACCATTGACTGACCATAGATCAGTAAAGTACATCGCAATAAGTCTCTGAACTATGAATAATAAGCTATATCCTATCATCAATACAGTTATGCCTGTTTACCGTAACACATTAAATGTTTGTGTATTCCAAATTGGAATTGGACTGGATTAAATTGGAATTTCCAATGTAATCCAACGGTATATAAAAGAATATGTGACCGTTGGTCTTACACTACAATACCCTATGTCGTGGACGTCCAAACATTTCCTAAGAAACATACACTACATTTGCTTATTAAAAATAACTAAACGGTACAATGACTACGCTTATAGTTTAATCTTAAAATCTATGCAATTATGCAAAATATTTGTTTCCAACTTTTTTGTTGTCAAACTGTTTGTGTTGTAACAAAATGCAAGATTCAAACAAATTTTGTACAATTATAATTGCAAACACAAAAATGCCCAATGAACCCAATTACTCAGTTGAAGAACGAATGCCAATGGCATAAATGGGCCGGCGGTACACACATTAAATTTGTTAAGTGGGCCGTTCATACGTACAAACGTTCGTTAAAAGGCACTCAGCAACAATTAGCGATGGCGCCAATTGTGTGGCAAGTCAATGAACAGAGTACTTCAAGATATCTGTCATTGGAAGCACGTTCTTAGTCCTTTTTATGGGCTAAAAGTGTACACGTGATGTTTAATTCAGTTAGCGCTAATTTTTGAAGTCTAAGTTGAATTCAACAATGCGGCAATGGAGACAGAAGTATAAGAAAGAAGCTTAAGTTTTAAAGGGCATTCATAATGTAAGAATTTTTGTAGCATTTAATTAATATACTGGGCAATACCTCCATTTTCTTGTACTATAGGTTTAAAACAAAAATGCGAATGAAAAAAAATTTTAATACGTGCTAAGTACCTAATACCTACAAAAGTTTGTACATTAATTAAAATAAGACTTACGTTCAATAAACTTGTTTCGAGACCGACAAATAGATTAAATCGTTCAAGAAAAGTAAAGTACAAAATCGGATCGGTCAATGAAATATCGTACTGGGTAGAGTAAACACAAAATAAATTAACAAGACGTAGACAAATAAGAGGCGTTGTTAGGAGAGTGTTCATGGGATTTTTTGCCCAATACGGTCTGCGAGGCATAACAATAAATTGCCTGTTCTGGTCGACTTCGCTCCGAGCACAAAAGATAGACAAAGCTCGAATCTTTTTTAAAACACAAACAGCCGCACACACGTTGATACAAGATTTATTGCAAAAAGTCGTTCAAACTACTCTTTTTATCGACATTACAGCGTTCAACGCGTTGCAGTAAAGTGTGGGTTTAACTAATGAGATTTATGATAGACTAGCTTAGTCTAACGAGTTTATTCGCGTTTAAAAAAAGGTAAATTAACGTATGGACATATTACAGAATTTTAGACCTTCGACAATTTTATCAAAATACCATTACTTAAGCGGCACCAAGAGTGGCTGTGTGTACGCGGAGCGCACGCTGCTTCTTGGGTTTTAATTGTTTGGTCCGGAACTTTAACTAGTTTTCGTAAATAGATGTAGTCTAAGTTACGCCTCATAACATCAGCTATCTACTAGTAAAAATCCCATCAAAATAAGCCCAACGGTTTCAGCGATTAGCCAGAATAAACAGAAAAACAGACAAACAAAAATTCTAGCAATTGACTTTTTGTTACAATCATCCTGTATATTTTCATATGCAAACAGACACTTGATTGTATAGATTGCGTGTCAGTCGGAAGACTGAGTATATTAGAAATAAGTGTGGTTAAATTTATCGTGTAATAAGTACAATTTGCATCGACGAACCATACCTAGAGATAAACGTAAAATACCGCCCAATTAACGTTTCATTTTGATACACACAAATTATCGCGTACGTTCGTTATATAGAACGTGTAGGTTTTATTGTGCAAATCAGTCCGTACAATTAGCATAACAAACAGGCGGTGTATGTCCCGGTCTAGGGTAGCTTGGTAGTTGGTATCGGCCACACGTCCACCGTGCTTGCCAGACCGTGACGAAGCTCGACTTTCCAACGCATCCGAATTTGACGCTTTTATTGGTCCCCACGTAAATTGTGAAATTGTAAAGCCTCGCAATTTCCACCTCACGTTTTCGCGCATTCTCTTGTATGATTTGGTTTGAATGACTATTGTCTTGTTGCACTTACAGTCATATGTGGCCTTGTTATGTTGAAGGGAAACGCAACAGTATCATGTATGGGAGATCGCATTTGATTGTGTTTGTTTTTTGTAATCCGATTGTAAGTTGT
>MOOZ01000543.1:1230668-1250267 GCA_002930495.1 Cecropterus lyciades | reverse complement strand
TAATGTTGTAAATAAATAATTAAGATAGTATGGTAATAAATATATTTAACTGTATGGATAGTACATACAGTTAAATATATTTATTTTGAAGAAAAGTAGCAAGTTATACGCTATACGCTTTCTACACTCATAGCCCCACAGTAGGATTTTCTCCTGTGTCGTGGGTGCCATGAACACACAAAGACGAAAACACAAAAACCCAGACGCAGAGGAGAAATTTAAACTCATCATTCAGATTTCTGTCTGGCCAGGGATCGAACCCAGGACCCACTGTCACTGTCAGACCGGTATGATGACCGCTCCACCACGTGGGTCGTCATCCACCAAGCTTCACCAAGTTAAATCAAATGTGTCATTTCTCTAATCAAGTTTGACAATGTTATGATTTTTTCAGGTTGAAACCCATCTTTGAAAACAGTTCGTTTAAAAGAGCAACCCAGAATATATACCTAATAGAATTTTCCATTATTTTGCAAATTGTGTTTGTGTGTTTAAAATCGCAACGAGCCATTTAATTTTTATCTTGAGGTGACATTTAGTACAGGCTTTTAATTAAATGCATTTACTATTTCAAAAGTTCTTATAACGTAAACTTGTAACGTAAACTAAAAACCACGAGGCATACCTAGTTCAAAATAAATTCGCACATCAAATATACTTACATATATCATCTGGTTACATTTCTCCGAACATTTAACATCAAACAGCGTATTAACCACTAATTGCGTGAAAGTAGAAAGAAATCACGGTAATTGTGGGAGTGATGGGCCTAGAATTCCATTATCTAAATGAATGACATCCCATGGGATGTTGCGTCCGTTGCAGCCTTCGGGGACGTCCATACTCCGAGACGAAGTTATTGTAATGAGGACGACAGGGATATTTATGCCCCGCCACGCGTCCTGAATATGGAATGAGTGGGCTTAGAGAATTCCGCCGAAATTTCGGATATTCAATAAGGCATCGGTACACGACGTTTTTGTTATTTGCAACATTATTTACTCCGCAAACATTACTGTCAGGTGTACATTGGGGTTTTTTATGTAGACAAATATTCGGTCGTGTTCGTGAATAAATAAATTTACACAAATAAGCTCTTACAAAAATATCTTTGCAAACTCGAAAGTGTATCTTTTATCGTGATGTTACTCATCCATCATATTATCCATCAATACTTTGTTTATACGTAGTAGCTGTCTAATTTATATTTAAAGATTTTATATGAGAAATATTTCTGCCTTATAACAGTAGTGTAAGCGCTGCTGTGTATTGGTTTGAAAGGTCTGGTAACAAAACACACACTTATCCGAAATATTATTATTAACTTATATTATTATTAACTTAACACTTCCAATTTAATCCTCAGGTGTAGCCACGCATCTATACTCGACCTTAGATAGGATTTTAATCTTATTTGATTTGGATCGTCGGTATCCATGGATGGTAGTGTCCCCCAACCGTCAGATGGACTGCATGCTCTATATAATAACACATGCGATAGATAAAAGGTTCAGACGCAAATTGATACAAAGCTTTACTAAAAATATACTATTATATTGAAGTTATTATTTTTTACAATACCCAACAAAACCAGGAATCAAGTGACACAATAAAAGATGTCGCACGAGTATCAGTCTATACTGAGAAAACTTTCTCAATAATAAAAACATACCTAACCGGGTATAAAGGACTCTTTTATGGCGAAGAAAGAATTTAATAGCCTCGGAAACCATGAAAAGGGTCTTTGAAATCCTTTCACAATAGTGTAAGGCTACGGAAGAAAATTATTTTCCCGCGCGACCATTATTCTTAGGCATCTGATTAAACATGGTGCCCACGGAGTATTACTGTTGCACATTGTCTGTTGCACGAAGACTGGTGGCACAACATAATTAAAATAAGACTTATACCCCAATAGATTGAAAGAACTATTGTCTCGGAGTTGAATGTATTTTTTTTTTATTAGCATGAAATAGTAGTACACTTTATTCTAAGTGCTCACTGCACCCAATGGAGATGTTCGACCAACTCCTACCTAGTCTATTCAACCTGGAGTTGATTTCAGCATTGCTACTCTTTAGGACTAGTATGGTTATGTATATAAGTACAAATGTATTTAAGTAAGACGGCGCCAGGACCCTTCTTTTATGCATCGTTTGCATTTTTGGAAAATATATATACCTATTTTTTTGACAGTAGTTAATGCAAGGGTAAATGGAAAAGTGTTACTTGTATGTTCACGTCCTTGTTTTTTCAGTTTTATTTTTGCTCTAGTTCTCTTGTAGTTTTCTGGTGATGGTTATTTCTATCTTAACATGTTATACGGGCGACAGTTAGCACTAATTATGAAATAGACTGCTTTCCTATGTATCCTTACCTTCTCTTATTAATTTGTTTATCTACTACTACGATCACGGCCAGCCAAGTCGAACAGAAAAACCAACAACAACCAACAATTCAATGTGAGTAATTATTAGAACGTCTACAGAAAACGGAAGGAAACACGAAGGTATTGTTTTTCTTTGTCCACTTTCACTAATATTACACGAAAACTTAGCGGCTCTACGCATGAGCGTGACTCATTTCGTTTTCCGTCAAGGGAGCAACAGAGTGAAGAATTTCTATTTGGAACAGCTGCCTAAGATAGTTAATCTCTATTAGACGAATTGTTTCTAACAAGTGACCTCTTAACGAGATTTCTTTTGTATGCCCAAAATTTCAGTACAAAGGTCGCTCAAATTTTCCAATCGGATTAACGTTCTTCGAAGATTTATCTGTGAAAATGAGGCTTTCGTTAAAACCCTTGAAGCGTTATATTTAGCTCTTTTGTCGTAATTGAATTTTGAGTACATGAGAAGTCTAAGCTATTAGTGTAACTTAATGAACTAGGCTTCAGGAAAAGACAATCTCAATCTTACAGAAAGAAAGATTAAATAGGCTGGTTTAATGAATAAACGCTGTTTATAAAAACGTAAACGTTAAAACTAGTGATTATTTGACAGATATAACTGTGTAGTTTTTCATAGCTCCACGTCTACATACATAATGTAAAACATGTGCTAATTAAGCATTAGCGTATCTTTTATTGTGTGTGCAGAGTATGTTGGTATTTATTTGATTTTGAATTTTTGGGAGCGCAAAAACTGGCATAGTCACTGTACATTAAGGAACTATTTTGTTGATTTATAAACCAAAAAGCCGTATCTGTAGTGTGATATCCGCGTACAAAATGTATCACTCTTATACCGAGGATACACAAACCAGAATGCGATTAAGGGAGATAAACAACCAGAGGGTGTGTTGCACTAGTATTCTACAATATTTGTGTCATTTGTTTTTACAGGAAAGACGCTTGTACTCAGTAGAGAAGTTAAACAGAGTGTTTAATATTAGGTTCATATTTTTTCTCGCGTTTTCTAACGAGCGCTTGTTTAGATGCTGATATAAGATGATATAGAATAATAAGTCATATTTGTTTCTCATGTTGGGGTGATATTAAGAAGCAATAACAATTAAATATGTTATCTCATGATTACTGAGTCGTGTAATAGGCATAAATCGTATTTTATAGGAGTAATAAACCTGCAATCAACTGAAGAAAACCGGTTATTTTGCGTAAGCTTTCACTTTTATGATTGAAGCGTAAACATCGTAATGCTGTAATCTTAGCAGATAGCGTGTGGTTCTCAGAGTTTATATTATATATGAAAGTTATTCCTTAGTATACTAGTAAATAAAACGTAATGATGGCCCGCGTGACATAACTGTTACTATCTGTCCCTCTATCTATCTATCAATTCTTACACGTGCCTTAATAGACAGACCTCCCCGAGAAAGTTTAGGTTTTGCGTAAGATTTTGTCATAACACTTAGAGATGCATAGAATAGATAACTCTCCAGGAAGACTTCGCTGCTTATCTATGATGATCGATATTCATATCAGAGAGAAAGAATGTTGCTGTTTAAGACTAGTACCACACGGTTTTCATATGAATTTAATATACAGTGGTTTCAGATCTCGTATAGACCATCTGAATAAATTATAGGTTAGGTTAAGAGGTTATGAGTGTAAATAACAGTTGCATTTTATTCAGGATTTGTAGTTACAATACGAAGGAATCCTTTTCACAAGTGTCACAACGTCTTGACATGTGTGCACCAAAACTGGAAGAAAGGTATTATTGTACTCACAAATGTGTCTTTTAAACTGCGTGATTTATTTTATAGTTCATTAACACAGGCCATTATTTAATCCCTGTGAATGTAGTCATTTTTATTTAAAGATGAGACATTGGCCCAGCAATAGGAAATATATTATAGTAGGAAATTATTACTGTGTTATGCCAATTTTCAAGTACTCTACTGGAAGTCTTAACGGGACGATGTGGTCGCTCAGCGACAAAGTCCTTCAGGACTTTGTTGCTACTTTTTTTTATTGTTCACAATAAAAAAAAATAACCTATTGAATCTCATTTCGCTATTCGCCAAAAAAAGTAATTAATCTTGGTCATGAAATCATTTATAATGAATTTTAAGTTACCGTGATTTTGAGGTAAATTGATGTCATATTCAAGTATTATCTAATCATAAACATCAGAAATATTTTACAAAAATATATTTACACTTTGATACAAAAATTCACATATATTCGTTTCAGACGTTCCCAAGATAAGCTGTAGACAGCCAGAAAATATTTTAATTGATCAGAGATTTATGATTTCGTATTTTGCGTATGAGTTGAGGAAATCGCTGTTATTTGAAATTGCCGACAAATTTCTATATTTTATTACATTTTCAGGTCAGAGACAGAAATATATATAGATATAGATACAGACAGAAAAATAATTAACTGAAATATTCGCATCGTATAAGATAATTAAAATTCTTAAACTGGTTTTAATTACAAATATAAAAACTTGATAATATCCGCAGATATTCGTTACCCGACGATGCATTACATTCAATAGGTGCATTTCCGTACACAAGTTATGTGGTTAACGGTGAAGTAACTGTAACCACGATGCATTTGTGCATTCACACATCGCACCTCCTTTAGATTTATAACTCTACTAGCTGCGCCCCACGGTTTCACCCGCGTATTAGTTACTACAAAGAAAACTAATTTATGTATGATGAAATTTGGTTAGGATATAAAAGGGTACCAGTTTACCTGTGAGTTTACCTGAAAAGATAGACATATGCTGTCGCTGACTTTTTTTTTAGAACTTTTAACGGGGATCAATTCTGCCATACATAATTTTTACGAAACTTTAACCGTTTACGCAGCGTATGCAGCGGAAGCTCTCATTAGAAAAAAAAAACCCCGATTTTGAAACATTCTTCATTGGTGCTCCGCTCCTGCTGATCTTAGCGTGATGATATATAGCCTATAACGTTCCTCGATAAATGGGCTGTCTAACAGTGAAAGAATTTTTCAAATCGAATCAGTAGTTCCTGAGATTAGCGCGTTCAAACAAACAAACAAACAAACAAACAAACAAACAAACAAACTCTTCAGCTTTATAATATTAGTATAGATTATGTGCAGACACGTCATATTTAGTGATAATAATAATACTTTTTATTGTACCCAAAAAGTATACATAACAAGAAACATACAAATTTAAAGAACAATTTGTTTATTTACCTATTTATTATGTACAAAACATTAAAAAAAACTATAATTTTGTGATGATATAGAATAAAGCGCCATCTATTGCCAGTAATAATATAGCGAGAATACGTATTTTAAAAGTACAACATATTATTATTAGCGAGTTTATGGAAATGTTATAAGTGTTCGTCGTTTTGTATTAAACACAAAATAATGTTCAACTTTAAGGATATTTGCTACCAAAATGATAAATTTATTACGGTAGAATTAGTAAGTATATTTTCAAGTCATTCCACTGTATACTAATTAATTATTGTTAATCAGTCAACAGTAACAATAAAATCGAATGTGTTCTTGATCTATCATATTTTTATTGTCACTATCATAAATTTTTATTTCTATAGAGTACACGCACGAGTGACAATTAAATAATTCATAAAGCCTTGACCTGTTGCGTTCATTAGTTATTCAAAATATACGAGTCTCGTATTAACAAAATATTTGTAACTGACATCCTACAGGAAAATGGTTATCTTTTCATGGTGTTATTGTTATTTTCACAAACTCAACAAAACTCAATACGTCAAGGACATTACACCTAGGAAATTAAATATTTTAACCGATTCAATGTCCGTTAAAATTAAAGGCGATTTGTATTGTTTATATTATCTTAATACATATAAATTACGTGTCACGTTTTTTGTCCGGGGTAAACTCTTGAACTACTGAACCGATTTCAATCAAAATTACACACCGTGTGCAGTTTGATCCAACTTGAAAGATAGGATTGTTTATATCCTATCTTATTACGCGCCACGTTGTTTGTCCGCGATAAACTCCTAAACCAATTTTGATCAAATTTGTACACTGTAAGCAGTTTGATCCAAATTAAAAGATAGGATATCTTATATCTATAAAAAATCCGTGCCATGTTGTTTGCTCCGCTATGAACTCCTAAAATACTAAACCGATTTCGATGAAATTTGCACACCGTGTGCAGTTTGATAAAACTCGAGAGATATGAAAGCTTATACCTTATATAAATGACGTGTCACGTTGTAAGTCTGCTATGGACTCCTTAACTACTAGGTATATAGGTAGGTAATAGTATAGGCATGTAACCGTGACCATGTCGTAATCTGTTGGGTGGTATTTCTGTTAGATGCTGTTAGGGTTCCGTACTCAAAGGGTAATAACGGGAACCCTATTACTAAGACTCCGTTGTCTGTCGGTTCGTCTGTCTATCACCAAGCTGTATCTTATGAACCGTGATAGGTAGACAGTTGAAGTTTTCCCAGATGATGTATTTCAGTTGCCGCTATAACAACTAGCAGAATAAAATAAATATTTAAGAGGTTCCCATACAACAACATGTGATTTTTTGCTGGATATTAATAACGGCAAAAGCTTGAAATATTTGCAGTATATTTAGTTCTATATTCATTTTAAAAATAAATAATGAAATCAAAATGAAATAAATATTTAAGGGGGGTTCCCATACAACAAAGGTGATTTTATTGCCGTTTTTTATAGATAATGTACTGTTCTCCTCTTGTACCGTACGTACAAGAGGAGGCATTGATTTAAAAAATAATGTTTTTCCCATCAGATATATGTTGGTTTATCTTGGGTTGGATATGCATAAATCTATACAGTTTGCTGTCAGATTATATAACTACATGCAATATTGTATATAAGGAGGTATTGAACACTTAAAATGAACGTAATAAATCATAATAATTTTAATATACACTTTAAAAACAAAGGTTAATTAAAAACAAAACAAATAACACCAAGATTTTACATGATAGAGCATACATGTTTTGTCAAATTGGCATGCAAATAGGTACATATGTACATACATACGCGATAAAAACATAACCCTCCTTTTGGCAGTTGGGTTAAACCTTAACATTTAGTATTAAGAAACACACCAAAATTTTTTTAATGCCCGACGAAGTGGGCACGGGTCTGCTAGTTATCTAATAAGGGTTCTAAGCCCAAAGGGTAAATAAAGTGATTTATAATAACAGTAGAATTATTCATTAATTTATTTTCAAAAAACGGGACATAAAGAGGTGAGTTAGATATCTATTCTTTTTGGTAAATATTACAATAATGTATTTATAGTTTCTAAGGTAGCATTTCGTGGATGTCCAATAGACATCAAATTGTACGCGAACGCAAACAAAATCAGAATAATGTTAGACAAATAGGCAATCTTCAAGTACCATATAATCATGACAACGTATTTAGCTAAGGATTTGTATTAATTGGTGGAGTTACAGTAAACAATTCAGATAGACGTTGAAGGAAGGCGATAACGTCGGTTAGTGACGAGGAATCATAGAGATAAAGTCACCCCCTAATAAAAAGACGAAGTACTAACAGTCAGATTATTTGGCCGTCGCCTTATCGAGCAACTTAGCCTGCCCCAAATTGAGTGGACGAGAATTATGGACCAAGTTTCTACTTACTACGAATAAAAGATAATGAGGGATCCGATTAGATAAATGCGGTAAACATCGGAATAGCGTGTTTATAAGCAAGGAAGTTAGCTTTGCAAGTTTTGCAAATGTATATAATAAAAGGCATTTTATAGATATACATATATAATGAAGTATACTTTAAATTATTGATTTTTCGGTCATTTACGCATGACTGCACAATATAATCGTCTGCAATGTGATATATTATATATAATCTTTGATTTTTTTTTAATTAATATTCTTCGTATCAAATAATATAATTTTACAAAAACCCACTCCATAAAATGCAGTTTGTCAAAGTTTTGCTCTTGTAATCCAAATCCAAGATAAGTCCAATAGTAAGCGTATTTGCTATCTATACCGGTAAAATTGAAGGAACGTTGCACAAATGATGCAATTTATTCAGGATAACTACTGTTTAGGTGTTATTACTTTTTGTAGAGGCAACTGCGAAATGACTGACAATGTAAAATAAAATTCATACGTACATCAAAATGTAATCGAATCTTTATTGAAACTGAACTCATCTTTATTAGATTCTCAAACCAATGTTTGTTAAACGTTTTGAGCTAATAAAAGTAATATTAAGGGAGCGGGACCCGCCGAACGGGAGGAAATGAAAGCGACGAGAGAATGAAATTGGAAAACTTGTTACAAAATTACTTGAGATGAAAAAGAAAATAAATAAGGCCTAGTAAAAGTTACGGCTACGTGCTTCGTTTAGCTACACTTATTTACCTGAGGAAAACATTTCTAATATTTGAGTTGGTTGTAATCCAACGTACTCATATAATTTATAGATTATCGTGAACGTTTCGATTTTCTTATTTATGTAAGACCTTGTTTTTGTATATTTTACATTCCTTTCATCTCAGCTAATAAAAATCTCAAAACAAGTCCACTAAAACAATGTTCACCGGACTTACCTCTTACTCCAGTTTCCTATCTCAGCGTACCGTCGACCGTTAGAGCATCCGCTCCTCCTCACTTCATTTCCTCTCAGAGTCTGCACGGAGTTCCCGTTAGGCGTTAATATTCCGTTCGACCCACTGTTATTGTTCCGTTCTCTGTTTCTCGGGAACGTTCCCGTTCCTGAGCGGAAGGTCGCAAGCTGTGGCGTCGGTTCCTCCAAAGCAAACTGCTGGAGTGGAAGCGTTACATTTCCACTCCAACTCTTTCGATTTACTGCGAAAGTTTTGAACGTCCTGTTACCATTAGTTGGCGACGGAGTTACTCCGCAAAAGCTGCTTCGGTTATGGCTGTTCTTTATAAACGCGCTGTTCTGCAGCGTTATTTGAGGCTTGATCGGCACCAGTGGCGACGCCTGGTCAATAGACATCGTACTTTTTAAAAAAGTAGACGAAACCTATTTTTTCTATCTACATTTTCGTCTGGAAAGGAAGGAAATGAACGTGTTAGCAACTAAGTATGATTATGGAAACTAATGACAACATCAACACAGTCGCTATAGGACCTAATGCAAATGTTAGGTATCTTGGAAAAATTAAAATCGATCCTGATGTATCAAACAATTATGAAAGGTTTATTGTAGGTGGCTTTGTCTGTAAACTGGTTGACTACGAGACAAGGATTTAATGAAGGCGACGGAACAATGGGACACAATCTAGGTTAATGGAAAGAAGAGTTCCATAACCTGGCAGAAGTCATTACTCGATAGTAGGATAGTAAACGATGAAAGGTATATGTTACTTGTCAAGAACGGTATTAAAGTCGGTTAAAGAATGCTTAAACTTTCACAGGTAGTTAACACATAATGACGTCTTGCTATTAGTAGTCATGCAAACGAAGGATGTCGTATAATAGCCGGACGCAGTTATTGTTGCACCGTCTGATGTAGTTAAGTGTCAATGATGTGGCGTTACTGTCGGTATATCATTTTACTAAGTCGTAGACGACTTTTATGACAAAACTTGTATTTTTTTTTGTCATCAATAAGTTTTCGTCTGTCTTGCGTGATAATAATGTCGTCCACAACTTTATTACATATCTTACATCAGTTAGCTCGTCAATTACTATTACTTTAACCTTTGATTTTATCTTGTCATAAAATTGGCTTAACTTTTCACTAAAAGTTTCAGTTTGGTATTTTCAGTCAAAATCGACAAGATAAAAGTTTATCAGGTTTTTTGTTAGTGCCTCATTCGATACGGACAGTAGCTCGTCCCATCGTCTAGATGTATAGCTTATTAGTCGAGAGTGGAAACCGCTATGATCGCTTCCGAAGCGTGTTAGTGGCACTAAAGCACTTGATCGCTTGTGGCTCGTTGCATCGTGTGAGCGTACAAGTTGACCTTGAGCGTGATTACGTTACATTCAAACTCGTTGGCGGTTGGGCGTTCTTCTGTACTTATCGTTTGCGAAGCGTGCAATTTTTTTATTGAGCTTTATGTGATACTGTACGTGTTTACTTTTGGCTCTACGCTATTGTAAATATACAACATGGACGTATAAATAATAATTTTTAAACTTGAAAATTTACTTGTATCAAAGTCGTAGTTAACTACTAATATGTTGTATTAAAGATTCTTTATAATAGCTTACTATTGTTTTTCATGAGAAATGACCTTGAAGCTCACTGGCTCAGATTCATCGTCATTATAGACGATTAGTGTAAAAGTAAGCAAAGATTATCTAAATACCCCAAAATTACCTTATCATAAAATAATAGTCTCTACGATAAAGCCTAAAAACGAGTGCATAAAACGATTTTAGATGTATTTTACATCGCTTTGGTCGTAAAATTTACATTCCGTATTAACGACTAGAATCATCATTTCGTAAGTGAATCGTGTGGCTCGTAAAGTTTGGTGAATTAAGGTCCTTTGTTAAATGACCCACATTTCGTTAATGCTTTCTTGAGCCTTTTCCTCGAAGATTACGTGTTATCTGTTTCAGATATGGCCACAACGAGTACAACATCTGACCTAGTGGTGAGTAACATATAAGTGATTGCTAGTGTAGCCAGTTAGCCAGATACAAGTTGAAGAATAAAAATATGATGATGAGGAATTATAAGAATAAGAAATATTCAAATACAAGTAACATCTTGCATCTTGACGGATTCACTTAATAAACAAAAGGAATGTAATACAAAACATTAATATATAGGTATTAGATGAACAATAGTTCATGAACAATAATTATAATATCCAATAAAGATGTACCTGTTCAAGTACCCAATTAAAGTGAAAACTAGAAAAGTAAGTTTTTCCTTAGTATAAAACTAAAAGTGTAAAATCTATACTAATATTATAAAGCTGAAGAGTTTGTTTGTTTGTTTGAACGCGCTAATCTCAGGAATTACTGGTCCGATTTGAAAAATTCTTTCGGTGTTAGATAGCCCATTTATGATGTTTCAAATCGGTTTTTTTTTCTAATGTGAGCTTCCGCTGCATGCGCCGCGTAAACGGTTAAAGTTTCGTAAAAATATGTATGACAGAATTGATCCCCGTTAAAAGTTCTAAAAAAAAGTCAGCGACAGCATATGTCTATCTTTTCAGGTAAACTCACTGTACCCTTTTATATGCTAACCAAATTTCTTCCAAAATAATGCATTATTTGCAAAGTTGTTTATATAAATATAATTTTTATTCTTATCCAAATAAATACATAAATTAGTTTTCTTTGTAGTAACTAATACGCGGGTGAAACCGTGGGGCGCAGCTAGTAATAGTATAATATTTATATGAAGGTGATATACCACTCCAGGTGAATTATATAAAGTTTGCTAGCACCTAAATTAAAACTTTTTTTAATTACGTACGTAAAGACGTACTTAACACTCCTTTAATAACAAGTACTAATATTTTTATTGGAACGTTAAATTATGAAATAAAATTCATATCTATTTAAGTTGCAATATAAAAATCCATCATAAAAATAACAGGTGGTAACACTAGTAATTGGCATCCTCTGACCACTCACGCGCAACCATCTCACTTATATAAGAATTGCGTAAGGCCGTCTGACTTCGGCTAGTTGCATAATTTACCTCTCAAAGTAAGTTTACACCTATCATACTTGTTTGGATCTTTATAAGAAATATTTATAGGTGGTAGAATAGATTTTTATTCGATTCTTGATCCAGTGGTATGCGTTGCTGTATTTTAATTTTAAGGGTCTGGTACGGGAGATAAATATAAAGATGTTTCCGAGACGTGGCAACTTAGGTACATGTGGCCGCCATGAGCCGCTATGACCACTTATCACCAAATGGTCGCGCTTGTCATGCTTGTTAGCTTCTATAATATACAAAGGAAGTAAAACGATATTGCAAGGTTTCGTAAGGAGCGATCTTTTCTAAAGACAATTTTGTTATCATATCTAGCCGCCTCGGAATAATTATAAAGTATAGACTAATATTTCTCGAATATAAACAGTAACTACTCAAATTAGAGCCTTCGCTACGAGCTTATTACATTCTTCAAAACAGTCATGGTTACGTTACATTTTCATCCTTACATTACAATATACGTACATTGTACGTTTACGTTTTATCTGCAATCATAGGAAAAGACTACAATACAATGATTGTTTGGAGAAACTTAAAGAACTGGTATTAGGGTACCGTCACTATGCGTAGTACTGGGCAAATAAAGAATCATTTTTCATGTGAGTAAGTTACGTAATTTTAATTGCACTAATTATAAATCTAAATTTAGTTCTTATTCAAGTTCAGCATATACGCACTCTAACTTATAAATAATGACTTCGGCACCGTCTATTTTTTGTGAATGGTTGTGGATTTCATTGACTTGAGAGGCCTCGCAATACCTCGCTCTGTTATCCGTTTATTCATCTATTATGTTAATCCTTATAGCCTCATAAAGAGTTAAACGGCCTACATCTTTATCGACGGATTGGAGAACTTTACCAATATCCGCAGTTTATACAATTTACGTGGGTGAATAAATTACATTTAAATTTTACATCTGCGGATAACATTTACAATTTAAATTGCAATTTACAGCCTCATGTTTGCAATTAAAAGACATGAGATACCTACTTTCATTTTATTCATGGCAAGTGTTCCTATTCCAGCTTTCCTTTATAAGGAGAATAGAAATGAAATCCCTAATTTCCATAATAGGAACCTAATGCCTATTTAGCTAATCATTGGCTTTGTAGAAATTAGGTGATAAGGAAATAATTAATAATAATAACATAAATTTCTTTCTTGTGTTCTAGTAGTAGTAAGAGGAGTGCCAAGTTTATGAGTGTGATTAGATTCCATAAAATAGAATGTGATCAACTTATCAAAGTTAACAAAACACCAGAAAATCAGTACGTGTAACCAACCTTGGAGAATTAATGTTGATATTTCTCCAAGGTTTGTTATTAATTTTTTAAAAATCATTAATCGTGATATTATTAGTGTACTTAAAAGTGGTTACATAGAAGCTCTTACAAAAAATAAATTATTACAAAAACAAACAATCCGACTTTTAAACATAATCAATCAAAAGGATAAGAACAGTATCTACTAAAATAATACAACAAATTGATGATAAAAAATTGTCTCCTCCTCCACATTTTTTTTAATTGTAGGAAGAAATATTATCAATTAAAAATGAAATTTAAAATTATATTTTCTAACAATTGAGGTGCTTCAAATGGCGTTAAAATCCTTCGACCTGTTTGCGCTGTGGAGCATGCCAAAGAAATGGTCAAAGATACTCAAGAAATCGTTATTGTCTTTGGCTCAGCAAGCCAAAGACAATAACGATTTCTTGATATTTTGACTGACGTATTCTGGTAAAACTAAGCAACTACTTTATTTATATTAAAATCGGACTAAATATCTATTTTACGCAATAAACTATGTGAATTTGCTTACTATTTTATGCATGGTGCATGGATAAGCAGTAATATCTACTGCTTACTTATCCATTTTTGACAACAATATACTCAATATTGTTGTCAAAATTGAATGTTATGATTACTATGTTATGCATCACCGTGACGAGTTGATATAAAAATATACGTTTTCTCGCCTTTAGCATTGCAAATCACAGATATCCGTTATCCGTACTCTCGCATGTATTCTGAACCGTTTTGAGTGATTGCACAGACAAACACGGTACAGGATGTATCAGTCATTAGGTTTTTGTACCATCAATTCAGTTCTAGTATCATCATAAATTTTATCAGATCTGAATCAATTATGTTTTTATGGATACTAAAAAATAGAAGCTTTGCAATGGATACTTTGTGTACATACTGGAATGATTTGGTAGTTATGCAATACACTTAGTATTAACTAACTAGTCTAAGGTTACATCTTTATTTCAGGATAAAAATGCAGCAGTTGCCTTTTTATTTGACCATATTTTTTATAGTATGGAAGTAGCAAACGAGCATGCAGTCCACCTGATGGTAAGTAGCTACTGCCGCCCATGGACATCTGTAATCAAACCTAGATATGATCAAAGTTTCACCTAAGGTTAGCCACAACTGCGTTGCTACCCCTGAGGACTATAATGGAATGCCTCGGAAAAGTATGTCTCCCTTACCACACCCTTCAGACCAGAACACAACAGCGCATAACACTGCTGTTATTAGGCAGAAATAGGTGAGGCGGTGGTGCTTCCAGAGTCGAACCACAAAGAGTTCTACCACCTTCAATGATGATATGATGAACATCAAAAACTATTAAATAATACAGTCCTACAATCACGTCAATTCAGGAGGTAAATATAAATAAGTATACAACAAACAATCTTATTTCAAATGTAAAACAATTGTATTAGCTAGTTCATTTCTAAGATCATACATCATATTACTAGTAAAATAAGGACATTGCCTGACAATATTTCTTAAGATAACAGAGCATTCAAATTAGTGTCATAGATAACAATCTACAAGAGACACTAAATACAGGCATACAGATACAGTCACCTACATATTTCTTAAAGCAAGAGATAAAGTCCCCACTTATCGCAATTCTTATCAAGTTGTACCAAAACAGAAACAAGATAATTAGAAAGGTTCCAATAGCACCTTAATCCAATGTTATGCCATTTAGAAGGGAAACACAAATCTATTTGTATCAACATATAATTTTAACATTAAAGCAAAATGAAGGTATTTGTTTATCTTTATGGATAAAATAATTTTTGAGTAAATACAAAAAATACATTGAGACAATACAAAAAAAAGCAATGGCAATACCCTTTAATCTTCTAATTTTTGTAATAATTAGAAATAATAAGATAAAATGTGTTAAATTGGTCGTGAACGTAACGAGATAAATACAATAAAAAACATTTTAAGGCATTTAACTAATTTTCAAAAACAACTACCGTACACAACGTAATAAAAGGTGTAGCAATATAATGATAATTATCATAACATTATAATAAAAGTGACTGTTATTGAAGTGAAACTTCTTTAGAATCGTTGTGATTTGAAATTCGATGAAACGAAAATGCGTTACGAAAGCAGTTGTCGCCGCTACATGGCACAGCGCCACTTTTCCCACCCCTTTCTAAATCACGGTAACGAATTTACATACGTGTGTGCCTTGCACTTGAAATTAAAAAATATATTTTGTTTTTACAACGTAATACATAAAAATATTCTATATCTATAATATGAATGTTGTTTGTCCGTAATGCTTTCAATCCATGTTTTGCTACTCAGTGCCCAATATTTATTACGGTACGATGAAATAGAGTAGCGGATTATTCAATATAAATTTTGTACGCACCATTCTGTATATTAGTCATGCTCACGCTCTGCGATTTTGCAATAACGTTACCAAATAACCTAGCCAATGAATAAGGTAATGAGAAATGTGTGATAAATTGCATATCATGACAAACAGTTTACATTTGTAGATGATAGATTCGGGTACATCAATAGCGATCATACAGGATAACGATAATTTGAAACAATATTTGCGTAGAATATTGATCTTGATGAAGATGAAACTTAACATTTTGACAGAGTAAGAATAAAGCAGGTACATATCCGGCATATATATGTAGGTGAAATTACTGCGTCTATCTGTATAGATAACATATATTAAAATACATTTACAGGGACCGGATTAACTATTAGTTAACACTAACAGTAACAAGTAGCTGCGATAAATTGCTAAATTTCCGACAGCCTTACTCCGTTAGGCTTACTTAGATTCCTGTTAAACTGTCGACAGTAAGTTCCTGTAAAAAAAATTACTAAAAATGTTCTTCGTTTGGCATCCTGTTACATAAATTCGTCGGTGCTTATTTCGAGACATTAATTGGAGTACGTAAACTTATTCTTAATCTACGAAACGATGAACCTAATCAGCATAAAAGAAGTAATGGGAAATATTAAAAGATAAGTTAGATGATTAACATATTTTCAATATAAAAATTCTGTTACAGAATGGTCGTTACCACTAACCTATAAGGATATAGAAAAACTTATAAAATACATATGAAATACATCACACTCACTCTCTTCCTCACACACACACACACACATGCATACATATGTACTCATCCTCACTATAATTGTATAACTGTAAGAAAAAATATATTTAATCAGAATGAATGTCTGCAATAATTGTACTCTAATGATATGTGGATGAGCGGGGTCTCCCAACACGAGCAAATAAACGCTCAAAGGGGGGCCTCAACCACTGTTTGTTTATACCCAAATTGTAGGTGAATAATTTTTTTTTTCATTTTTTTTTTCATGATTATGATAAAAATATCACGTCAATTTGAATTTTAGACATTTCAAGTCAAGACAAGTCAAGATATAAAAAATAAACACTGTGATTGCATGTTTTGCCAACAGTTTACTAAAGATGCTAATTTGAAAGGTGTGCAACACAAAAGTGCAAATAAAAAATTCAACCGATCATCTGTCTGGAAGGTGCGCAGGTGCACGAGTAATAATTAGTTTTTTGGACCTTTTATCGGTTAGGACTTGTAAAAACTCCCCGGGCACTAATTAGTGGATATGTGCGTAACTGGCCAACGATATTATTACTTCAGTTGCAATAAATGTCAGATGATAATAAATTATCACATTTTAAACCCGTGAGTTTCGAAAACATGATTGGCATACCTCCAATACCCTAATCTTCTTTGTAATATTATATCAATGCTGATTTTAACACCTGATGTTTAGCAGATGTGTTCAAAAAATAAAATATATTTTAACTTGGTTTTTATTACAAGACCAAGCGCAATGTTACGAAATTTAGCTCTTAACGCGTAAAACCGGATTTCATGACGCAAAAAAAAAACACGATTTACTTACGAAAGTAAAAAGTAAAAAGTTTTAGGATAAGGACCTGAATGTAAATTAAAGCTGGAAATTTAACTTTTTATTTAGTAAAGCTACAACATGCAAATGATATATAAAAGTGCATAGGTAGACTGTACGCCGGTACGGTGATACTCGTACATTATAGTTTATATTTTAAAGTCCACAGTTCGGTTAGTTTTTTCGTCAGTTGACATATTTTTATTGTAGGAATTAGTAGGTTGGGATATAATTTACTTACAAATAACTTTGCAGGCTCAAAAAGCCAAAACAATGGTTAATCTGCAATGAACGCCATGATGCTTCCATTGCCTTGCATTCCAAGACTGACTATTTAGGTATTTTAGTTTATAATATCTCCACTCGTTAGAAATGTAATTTTTTCGTCAGTAAACATATGCTTGATATGCAAGCTGATATGTTACACACCACACTTTACATGTCTTAGTACCGTCAAGTGATTCATACCGGCAGTGGAATGCGGCGGTCGTGCGCACGCACGTCGTATTTACCTATAATCACTTGCTAGTTTAACTATTACCGGAGTACCGGTCAAGCTATTGTTTCCTCACTAAATGTGATGGTTGACAATCCACCAGGTGGGTTACTTAACACTTCTTGCCATCTTAGCTACTAATATTCTTACCTATAGAGGTATTTTATAACTAGTATGCATGGTTAGTTACTTATTGATGTGATATTAAAAGTTTTAGCAGAGTTGAATAGAAAGAATACAAGAATTAATGATATTCGTCTTAATCACCATACTACAATAGGATTTTTTTTTTCACCAAAAAATAGAATCCGACTTATATGTCACCAAAAAGCAAAAAAAATAATTTAAATATATGTTGGTTTCTTATATACATAGCACATAGTACATAGTTCTTCAATTACTTTAGAAAATATATGAAAAACCTTGTTAATGCCTATAACATTTGAGGGTTGCCCTCGATTTCCCTGAGATCCCATCATCAGATCCTGACGTGGTGCCGATGGGACTACCTCAGAAGTATACTCTTTTGAATAAATAAAGAATGAATTTTGAGAATCGGTCAACAAGGGGGGAGAAATCGTTGAACATACATAAAAAAAATTATACATACAGTCGAACATAGAACCACCTCCTCTTCGAAGTCGGTTAAAAATCTAATTTCAAAGCTTAAAAAATGTGACATAACATAGCGAGAAACAAAACATTACAAAGAGATTTGCTATCATAAGTTAAGTTAAGATTTCAAGTTCAAAATGCAAGAAGATTAAAGAATAAACTGTACGACGATTAGAAAATTACGGCATTTTATAATACCACATAAAACAGATGTGTCAAAATATCGGTGATATTTAATTATCATATATAACCACAATCACATATGTATATTGGAGCAATTAGAACAAGAGATAATTAAAAAATACGGCAATGTCAACAAAACGTGACTACTATAGCCGCGTGTTATCAATGAAAGTTATTTCACATTCATTCTCACGTGTTCGAACTCGACTTCACGATCCAATTTACATTTTAGTACTAATACCAAGATCAATGAATCCGTTATGTTACAATTCGTGTGTGCTAACATGCAATAGTAAGGCTCTTGTGCTACAGTCGACGGCTTAGAAGCTGGTTGGACTAAAGTTAAGAACATCTCTGTAATAAATTCGTATATATGTTGCTTTAGAAGAAGCGTTAGAATTATTTATAACAGTAAACGTTTACCCTCACATTTATCTCTAGATCACTGAAAGTGAAAATTTTTAAATATCAATACGAGTGGGTGAACAGTTATAGGTACTATACTCTTAGGTCTTGGTCACAAAAAAACCTTTAAAGGCACAAAATTAATATTGTGTACTTACTTAATTTTCAAATATGTTCCAAGTAGATCAACTTGAAGCTAGGTTAAGTAAATCCAGTCAAGGCTTATCAAAAAGTAGTTACAATTTAATTAATTTACCTTTAACTGTAACGTTTCTCTCGGAGTTTAGTTCTTTATATGTATATAATGTTTTGATATCCTCCATTGATAGTAACAAAATATAAGTAAATCTGTTTTTAGAATCCAGTTTTTCAGAAAGTTAAATAGAACCTACTATTAAATCAAAACTGAAATAAAAAGTATTTATCAGTAAACTTTAATGCGCCGATGATGATAATTTAAATCCTATTAAATGTAATGAGGTTCCGAATTAATATAATTATTTGATTTCAAT